>JBBPSV010000202.1:0-26696 GCA_038093795.1 Retiboletus fuscus
GGGTAAAACCCAATGGTTTTTGAGTCATGACATGGTTCGCGACCGACGATGGGCGTAGCGGTGATACGGGCGTAATGGTTTGAGAGGGAACGGTAGCAGAAGCATGATAGTCGTGTAGAGGCGAACTGATGCTCGGAGTAGATACTTGTCTATGGGGAAGCATAGGAGCCGTTGTACTGATCAGGGGAGATTTGAAAGGTTTGGATTGCCGTTGGCCGCCCAAGCTCTGCGACGAGCTGTGTGGTCTGGTGGGCGCCAGATCTGCATTTGCAGATCTGAATAACGAAGTGGGGGTGGGAGTCGCGGGTGCCTGCGCAGAGGAGAATGCATTTCTTGCAGAGGAGAATGTTGCCGGTGAAGGTGACACTACCCCGGCTAAGTGGGGAACTTCGAGATCGTTGTGTGTTGGAGTTTGGTCGGAAAGGTCTGTATCTTCCTGCCATTTTCTCATTTTCTCTTCAGCCTCCCGCAGGGCTGCGGCTGAGGGGATGAAATGTGATTTCGCGTCTGCGCCATTGACAGACGGTCTCTGGAAGCCGGGCATTGCTGTTTCAGCAGTACTGAGCCCAACGAACGAATTGGAGAAATTAGAGTTGAACCATGCGGCATGGTCGACCTCTGGAGGCGCTTCGTCCGGTAGTTCCGCCTCGTCTGACGGCTCATTTACAAGTTGGGGAGACTCGATCGTCCTGTCGAACGCGGAGGCGCTCATAAATGCTGTGTGCATGCGCTCTGTTTCTATCCCTGCAGTCGTCTGACATGGGTTATCTAAACGAAAGGGGTTTTCATCATCCTCCACAGGCAGCTGACGAGAGGGTTGGGCTGTGTGTGAGGGCTGCGCAAGATGGCTTGGATCCGCAAAGGATTGGGACAGCTGGGCGTCTAAGCAGTCAAAAGCGTTGATATCGTCTTGGCTCAGCTCTCCGACTTGATCGTCGAACGTAGGGGAAGAGAGACGCATCCGCTTCCTGGAGGGCGAGTGCGACTCTGATGTGGGTCTGTATGCGGCGTACGCGCTGTTGGAAGGAAGGACGCACCTGAGCGACGGTTGCGGACGTGCATGGCGGTGGGCGATGTGCTGGACGTGGGTTGAACGCGACGCGCCCCAGTCACATGACCCGACATGTGGAGAGGCAGCGCCGTCGTCTGGAGCGTCGATGGTGGGCGTGTGGTTTATCGATAGGCGGTTCGGTCGACGAGATGGTTGTGCGAGCGAGCGATGAGATTGTGTCGTGACTGCGTGCGAGCTCGGGTCGGGATATGTTGAATTTGACCCAACGTCGCATCGGTCGTGTTCCTTACGTCTGCAAATCATTCACCGACTCAGCTTCTGTGTTCCGTGCATTCCCCGCCGTCCGCACAGGTCCACCGCCATCACCGCGACCTCCTCCCTTGCGACGGCTCTTCCCATGAATGGCGCAGGCACCCTCTCCGCTCCCCCCCCACGCACTCCCAAACCCCCTCCCTCTGGTCCCGCTCCTCCTCCACCCCCCGTCCCGTCTCCCGCCCAGTCGTCCGCCGCACCCCGTACCCCGTTGCACCCCTCCACAGTGAACGGCACCCAGAGAGCAAAGAAGAAGAACGATGCCCCCGTCGATCCCGCCACCATGTATGAAAGTCTAAAGAATCGCATCGCTGCCCTGGAAGAGGAGGAGGTTCTGGAGGAGGAGGAGGAACGACGCTTTGGTCCGCACAGTCCTCTCCCTTCCTTCCCTCTCTGCTCATCTTCCCGTAGCCGAGGAGGCCGTCAAGTCGGTCAAAGGTATGGGGGAGAATGCCATCCATGCCAAATACATCGAATTAGTATGTCGTTCGTGATGAACGCACGGTACCTTCACATACCCCCGCCGATATAGTTTGCCGAGCTCAAGAGACTCGAACGCGATCATGCAAAGGAGAAGCAAAAGCTCGTCAAAGATAAGGATGCCGGTCCGTATTACACCTCTCTGGTAGCCTCGCATGGCTCTCACACCAATCCCCGAAGCCAAAGGTCAACTCACAAAGGCAAATCAGACGAAAGCAAAAATGGAGAACCTAGCCCGAGAATTGCAAAAGGTGACCCTTGACTACGCCTTCTTGGAAACTGCTAACAACATATGCAGGATAACAAGCGACTGCGGGTACGCACCAGTTGCTGCAACTGTTTCCGGACGTCTAACAATCGCCTAGGAAGACAGCAAACGCTTAGCACAGTGTGTAGAAGAGGCCCAGGAAGAGGTACGCAAGTCCATCTCCAGCCTGTCTGGTTACTGGACCTCCCGTAGATCATACAAATGAAAAACGACATGGCCAAGCGGGTGGACAAGGCAAAAATGCAAGACATGAAATATCGCGAAATGCCCGACATAGTAGTCAAGGTCGTTTGTCGTTATCGTGCAGAGCTTTTCTTCAAGATTTCACGCAAAACCAAGCTTTCCAGACTTTTCAATTCCTGGACAGATAGAATGGAAGGCGCGACCGCGAAAAAGGGTGACGGGAAAGCGGCCACAGGTACAGCTCATTTGAACGGATCGGCAAAATCGGACGTTGCAAGTACCCACTCTTGGAATTCCACCAGTACATCATCCATGCAGTTTATATTTTCCCATAATGGGCGGACACTGGATGCAGATCGTACGCCAGAGGAACAAGGGATGGAGGACGGCGACGAGATCCTTGCTGTAGAACTTATGGACCTCACTGAGAGCTCCGGTCTGGATGCTTGGGTAAGTTAGTATAAAACTTTCGGAGTATGATTTCATGCGGATTCTTAGGACGAGCTTCCTGAAGACAGTCGCCAGAAGCTAAAGAAGAATTGGACAGACGATCCTATGGAGTAAGTTGTGAACTGGCCTTGTAGATGTTTTCTCAACATCCCCTTAGAGCTAAACGTTCGCTGGAGGAAATTTTCGACACCGTGTACGTCTTTACACATCACCGCCATGATTGCCTTACAGAAGTTGGACAGCGTGCGGGAACGTCTGAAAGAAGTCCTTCGCCAATACGAGCTTCGAGAACGGCATTTCGAGTGTGTAGTCCGATCGAAAGAGCTCGAAGTATTACTTTCTCGCGCCCGAGCTGCAGAACAAAAGCAGCTTGCAGATAGTGAGAAAAGCCGAGTTGACAGGATTGAAGAAGAGGTTGGCTATTATGTTTTATTATGGCTTGTTTCTTCAATCTGACAGAGTCAGGCTCGACGTCTTCGAAAGGAGCTCGAGGATGCGCAAAATAACCAAACGATGCTCATAGACAAACTCATCACATGCTGTAAGGAGGTGAGCCCGGCTTTGTCGTCCAGCCTTGTGCTTGTGTTGATGGACGAGCAGCCAAATGCCGAGCGCACGCAACGCCTATTTGCATCCCTTCGAGAAGAGCTTGAGAAACGAGGTAAGGCATCGGACAGTAACGGTGTAGGTAGTTGAGTGTACGTGAGCGGGTGAGCGGGTGCGTGGAATACATGTCAGGCAAACAATCACCCCAGTTCGAGTGTACAACAGTACATGCTGATTGGGATTGGGGAGGCGATCAAGCCAGGTCGCGGAGAACACCATCCAGGGTATGAGATGTAACTAAGGCCTACGATGACAAAAGGCAAGAAACAAGTCCAAGGTCGAAGTGAATCACATGTTTCACAACAAAGCGTCCAATTCCTCCAGATTCACGACGTAACCGGACTTCATGAAGGTCTTACCCTTCGCAGACTCCAACCCTTCTCCTCCATAGGTGACAAGTGGAGAAAGCTCAATCTCAACACCATCCTTCAAACGAGCACCCGCGTTTTCCAAGAATCGTCGGTGCTGATCCAAAAGGTCGCGGCGACTAGTCTCTGGGTCGTCTGACCCAGTGCCAGGCGCATTCTTCAGGGGGCTGAACTCTTCCTTCCGAGGGACCTCGAGAACGGCAAAATTCTTTGTGAACGGGAACACGTCGAATACAAACAGCTCGAGCTTCATGCCGTTCGGCTTGCCGGGTTTGATGGTTTCTCCGGTTTGCAAGTCGATCGTCGGGATCTTCTTGCGTGCAATGTGATAAGCGAGCTCGTCCTCGAAAGATTCAACAGATTGAAGAAAAGCGGTGGTGTAAAAGTGATTGGCAATGTTGCCAGCGTTGAACGCGAGTTCCCCGGTCTTTGGATTCCGGAGCTCAGCTTGCTCCTTGGTGATTTCCGAGTACTCTACGACGCTGAACTTGTCGCCCCGACGAGCAACGACGCCGACTGACTCAGTCGGTGACGTCTTTGGGACCACCTTGGCGGCACAATCGGCTTGTCTGGCTATGCAATAGCCGAGGAAGACGGGATCGGCAACTTTGACGAGACAGTTGTCGACGCAGTAGGCATGAACGTACTGGATGCCACGATCGGCTAGGTCAGAGAGGACCGTACGCAACTTGTCGGATGGGGACAAAGGAGCGCGAGTAGCCGCGTAGAGACCACCGTTGCCATCCGGAGCAACAGCAACGCGAGAGTTGGTTTCGAGCATGATTTTACCCTCCATAGTGAGGCAGGGCAGCGTGCCTGGAAAACAGATAAAATCAGTTATTTGGTGAAAGCCATATGATCAAGAACTGTCACCTTGTTCGAAAATGATGACATTCTTTGCATCGAGACCAAAGTGGTTGTTCTTAGCGAAGAAGGATTCCGTCTCACGGCGAGTTGGACCGCTGGTCATCACATACCAGGGGACGACAACAGAACCCTTTGGCTTTCCAACTTGGGCCTCGGCAACAGTCTGGAGACGAGCGATGCGCTCAGCTTGGTACTGGAAGAGGGATTTGTGAGAGGGGAGGCCGATGTCGTAACAGCCTTTAGGAGCAGAACTCCCAAGCCTCGTGCCTTGACCACCAGCCATCAAAAGGACGCCAACTTGACCATCCGCAACGGCCTGGAGACCGATCTGCCTCCATTCCTTTGCCTTGGCAGGACTGGCGCCTGCGGACTCGCTCGCCCCAGCGGGGAGAGGTTCGATGGAGTCGGCGATGCGATGAGGATCGGTACCATTGCTTTCGGAGGAGGTGGCCTTTTCGTAGACTCTGTTTACCCGCCCGACATCGATGCCCTCCAGCTGGCGGGTGAGCGCTGCACGCTCTGGATCTGTAAGCTTTGACCAGAAGGTGAAGAGATGGCCCTGGCCAGCAGCCTGGTATCTATCGCGGGTATCTTCAATGGCCATCACGGTGAGATAGACCACAGTGGTGCAGTATACGGTGAGGTGGGGAGATAATGAGGGAAACGAACGTGATCGCAGTAGGACAAGGGAGACGAGTATTTAACCCTACTACAGCTGTGCATTCCTGTCTGCCGGTAGCCCCCGAATGGAACTCTACCCTCTGCCGACATGTCCTCTGACTCACCATTAAATTATGCAGGTTGTAGCCCCGAGGCATCTGGTCAGAATCACTATCTTTTGGTCTCGAAAGTCGAGTTTGGGGAGACCAGCCGCCAGGTGTCCTCTGACCAAACAGGCTCTAGCAGTATGACAAGATGGGGGTGGGTCCACGAACAAGACCTCGGTGACGTAGTTTTCCACGCATCGTTCTCTGCGCATGGATTCCGTAAATTCGCTGGCAACCCCACACATCCCGTTCCTTGTGTTGACATGCAGATCTAAGGAGCGGTGTTAAGTACGAAGCAGTCACTTAGTGCGGCGATCCAAGTGGACTCTGCGGCGAAAAGGTCGAACGCACATTCCCCGACCTTCTTTGATCATAATGTGAGGCTTGCAACAGACCTGGTATCTACATCGTGGTCGTGACGGCAACGACATCATTACGATATTTTTTGAAATGTGTAACTCCGAATATCGTAAGCTTACGGCACAGAGACATAACGCTCAGTCACCGAGCGCAAATATCGTGCAGATAAGTATCTGGTTGCACCTCGTTCGGGACCAGGTTCAGTTGCGTAGATTCCACTTTGAGATCGCCAACACGTTCATCAACCAGTTGGCTCGCTTGAGCTCGGCGGGCCTGCCATTCATTTTACCCGCTTCGTTGATCATCCACTGGCAAACCGACCACCAGAATAGCATGCGAACGGAACCGAATTCCCATATCCTAGCGAGGTCTACAGCAAATATTCGTATGATATTTTGGGGGTATTGTTCAGGTTCCTCGCAGCTCGAGCGAAGAGGTGACAAATCTTCTCCAGCAGGCAATTGGAAGTGAAAATGCATGAGAATCAAATGCAATGATATAAGGGTTCCAAGTACATTATGGTAGATATCTGCAGCAACAGCATCACTAAGCTCCTGAGGGATGACAACGTAGGTAGAATTTGTCGTTGCGACAGAAACGGTGAATGGTTGTCTTCCTCATCCAAATTGGGCATGGCACGCAAGGTGGAGGATGTAGAGACGAGCTGGAGGTTTGACATCATGGCGAGAACGGAAAGAGTCGGGGCGGATTGGGTGACTGTTCATGCGGTGGTGGGTGCACCCGGTGGAAGCACGAAGAAACCTCAGGCTGTCAGTGTGCAGATGGGCGAGGGGTAAACCGGTATAAGCACACTCGGGGAGCTCAAGCTCGGGGACCAACAGTCTGGTGGGTCTTGAAGTTTCTTCGTGCTCGTTGAGAAGTATTACAGCAGGATGATGAAGCAGAGGGAAGAGCAAAGCTGTCGAAGCATGACGCTGCTTGTGGCTTAGTAATTTGATACATACTCAGAGGCAAAATCGTCATCATCAGATTTTAGTTTCGTCATGGTCCGCGGGATCTTACGGAAAGAAGTTCTGCAAAACCCCAACGCACTGGCACCGTGATCCCGGCCGTTTTATGCGATGGGACATTCGCCACCACTGGCAGCACAGCGACGAAACCCTCTCACGCTGATCAGTGGAGTCCCGGGGCACATGACCGCCGGCAACCGCTCGGCAACAACGAGACTAGGACCAGTCGACCCCTCAAGAAAGCAAGCGCATATCAATCTTGCTAGACAGGAATGGGTGCAATATTAGCTGTATCTTGTGCACCATGCACATTATCCGGATAGGCTACTTTTGAAGCTGAGTATGGCATATGGAGGCTCTGACTTGGAGTCAAGCCTTCGAAATTCAAATATTCAAGTTCAAACTCCGCGATCTGATAGTCATCCTCACTTACCAACAACACTGACAAACACCGAATCCATGCTGTACTGCTGATTCCCCACCGACCAGCGAAGAACATGGATTTCTGACTATATTATCAACCACATTATGGAGAGAACTCCCCGTGGAATGGGCATGGATTTCGTTGGCGACTTCCTTGTAAGCTACTGAGCAGCCATGTCAGAGTCGCAATCATGATGGGCCTCCTCGTCGTATTGCTGGCATTTCCGAGTCTACCAGCTGGAGTGTCCTCACACGCTGCTTCTTACCGCTTGCATAAATCGGGTGAGACAATCGAATATCTTAACCGAGCAACATTTGTAGTTGTCTACACAAGCTGGACCCGAAGAACGTCACAACCATATTATTACCGTATGTGCTTCAAGTTACTCCACGCTCAGTCCCTCCATTGCAGGTACGCCCGAACACATGACCCCGGCATCAACCGTCCGAAATTTGAAAACTCCCGGAAATATACTGCTTCTGAGATCATCAACGCTTCCCACCTGCTAGCCCGACCAGCCAGGCCACATCTGAAAGATAGTATATAACGTTACCACTTGTCACTTGACGACTCTTCCGCAGGCCATTCGTAAGCGCCGTCATTGGTGGACGGGTGGCCAAAAGGAGAAAAAATCGCGTTATTCCCATTTCAACGATCGAAGAGTGATAGATTACCTCGGCTAACCGGAGGTCAGTCGGTCGATGCATGTCTATAAATGCAGGTCGTACGTTAATTTTCTTCGTTGTGTTGTGCGTCTTTCCCTCTTTCTCTCTCTCGCATTCAATGCAGAGACTACTTACCGCGACGCTTGTGGGGATTTCCCTCGCAGGGAGTGTATTCTCCTTCACGCCTGGCTTTCCTTATGGGTCCCAGAAAGTTCGCGGTGTTAACCTCGGCGGGTGGCTCGTGCTCGAGGTATGTACGCATCACTTCAAATGATCTCTTCAATGATATACTTGCTGCATAGCCGTGGATTACTCCGAGCATCTTTGACAACACTGGAAACAATGCCATAGTAGACGAATGGACGTTCGGTCAATACCAGAATTACAACACGGCGTTGAGTGTTCTGCAGAACCACTGGAATACCTGGATTACCGAAAGCGACTTTGCTGCCATCGCTGCTGCAGGGTACAGAATTGTTCTTAAGATGCACTATTGTTGACGGAGCTAATCAATTTCTCGTAGATTGAATCACGTGCGCGTTCCAATTGGCTACTGGGCATTCGAAGTTGGTCCTGGAGAACCGTACATCCAAGGACAATTGCCCTACCTCCAGAAAGCGGTACAATGGGCCGGAAACCACGGATTGAAGGTCATTATTGACCTTCACGGTGCGCCAGGGAGCCAGAACGGGTTCGTGCATCACATGGTCCACGTCGCCTGCACCTCTTTATCTCTCTCATAGGTACGACAACTCTGGCCACAGAATACCATTCCCCACCTGGCACTCGAACCAAACTAACATTAACCGGACTGACAAAATCATCCAAACGATTGCCTCCATGTTTGCTGGTCAGTCGGATGTTGTGCCTATCATCGCGCCCCTGAACGAGTGAGTTTCTGCGTGCAAGACTGCAAGGAGTTACTCATAGTATGACTCCAGGCCTGCCGGATATGATGGCTCTGCCGTTCTCAGTGCAGTGAGGCAGTATTGGTATGATTCCTGGGGGAACATCAGGTGATCCCCATATCTTGATCTATGCACCACGCGGGCATTTACCTGGCTCTACAGATACCCGTATGGCACGAGCCAGACAAGCAACACCGTTGAGCTCATCCACGACGCATTCCAACCACTCAGTTATTGGTCTGGATTTGAGGCCACGCCAAATTATACCGGAGTAGCTATGGATACCCATATTTATCAAATGTTCTCCGATGCCGTGAGTGTATCTAAGCACTGGTCTACCTCGCGTTATCAAACAGAAAGCCATTAGGACAATCAGATGTCTGATCAGCAACACATTACTGCTGCTTGTCAAACCCAGTCGTCTCTCGCGGGCTTTGATCTTTGGCTTCTGGTGGGTGAATGGACACCTGCCATGACTGACTGTGCCACGTACCTAAACGGACGTGGCTCTGGTTCACGCTACGCTGGTACCTATCCTGGCTCTACGGCTGTCGGAAGTTGCAATGGCTTCACTGGCAGTGGATCCACCTTCAGTTCGAGTTACAAGACATTCCTCCGACAGACCTGGGAGGCACAGGTTATTTCATACGAGAAAGCCACCGATGGCTGGCTGCAGTGGACATGGAAGACGGAGAGTGCTGATGAATGGTCTTACCAAGCTGGACTTAAGTACGGATGGATACCCCAAAACCCCACCAACTACAAGTACCCAACTATCTGTGGGTAATCTTGTATTGCATTCTTTTGCTTGCTATTATATACCCAAAAATGCACGATTTTCATTATTTCTTGAGTAGTACCACAACAATACATTCTTTTGGACTCGCCACTACGTCAGTACGTGTTCGAAGTGCTCTTAGCTACAAGCTCATCTATTGGTTTTCTTGGCTCCCCTCCCTTCGACGGTTTCTTGCTTCCATTTCATCCACAATACATTCAAATCCCGAACTTACAGAGTTTAAGCGATACACAGTACATTTCTGACGATTTTTTAAAGTAATCTCAGTGAGATGTACGAGGTGTATAGGTGATCGAAATTCGTGCATTGGGTAGTGACTGCATTTGGGGATGCATTTGGGGATACAAAATGACAGTACGACTTCACGTCATGGACATAGCATTGAAATTAGTATATCTTAGCGGAAGAATATGATCTAGTAGGATGTCAAGGGATCCGAGTTACATAACAAGCTTGAAATAGCGTGGAACTCAAGCTCCTGCAACCCCGTATTTGCGAAGTGTTGCTTGCCAATCACCAAGCTCTCCTCTGCCCATCGTCACTATAGTCGCTTTGTTACCGGAATGTGGAGCAAAAAGGCGAGTCGCGACTCGTCGGACACTCTCGGGGGTGACCTTGTCAATAGCCGCTGTCATGTCCATCACAGGTATCTTGCGTCCGTGCACGAGGATCTGAGACAAATTTGATTAATCTATTATAAACGCACCAGGGTATCTGTCCTACCTGTCGGCCGAGGTCCTCAACCTCTACTGCCCTACTCTCCAGTGCCATCATCAAGCTAGATTGCAGTTGGTTTTTCGCGCGCTGAAGCTCTACGTCTGGCACGCTTTGGTATATCAACAGACTAATCTGGTGCACGAGATGAGGAAGAATTTGGGCGGGTGTATTACCCCGCTGCTTAGGGATGTCAGGTACAAAGGATGCCCACAACCCAAAGAGTGATGAGTCTGTGTAAATGTGGTGGAAGGATGCGCAATGATCTATCTGAGGAAAATGGTTGAGGATGTGCGTGTATAATCGGGAATACATTCCCTTTCCAGGACCACCTACGCAAGATAAGTGACAAATCACGCGAGGAATGTGGATCTTACCCGCTGAGAAGCTGCCTCCACCCCCAAGAAGTACTTGCATTGTCGCAAGTGTGTAGATATCGTCGTCATGAATACCAACACCCTCAAATGCGAGGTAAAGGTGATCAAAATCTGCGGTATCACTTGGGATGTGCCTGATACCGCCGGCATAATGTGACTGTGGGTTCAATAGAGGAGGTGCGTCCTTTGAAGCGGAGGTCGGGTATAAGTATGACGATGCAGCGCGCGTTAGCGACTTATATCTTGATGGCGACGATGACGCCAGGAGATGTGGTGGTACTGTTTGAACGGCTGATGGCCGTGGAGAAGGAGATGTAGGAGACGGTAAGGGCTTGAGCGTCGAAAAGTGTTTGTCGACAAGTTCGACCAATTGCTCGTGTTGCATTCCGGCACCCGCTATAACCATACGCTCCGGACGGTACCAGTCCGAGATACAGTGACGGAGGAGGTCACCGGTGATAAGATTGATGCGCTCATCCGGGCAGACCAATGGGTTTCCGAGGCCTTTTCCACCGTACGCTACTCCGTGGAGTACCTCGGGTAATATCATTTCCGGCTTGTTGCTGATTTCTCGAATCTCGTAAAGGGCAGCATCTTTCTGGATCTCCAACTCCTCCGACAGAAAAGCAGGATTTAGAACAGTGTCGGATATCAGAGAGAGCGCTAGGGGGGTTGCCTGGTCGAAATGAGAGGACTGGTACATGATGGATTCTCGGGAGGATGAGCACATGATTTGACCTCCTAGTCGGTCCATTGCTGCAGCCATGCTGGCTTCGGAGCGAGAATGTGTTGACTGTAAGTTTTAGTGTCAAACACAAACAACCTTGTAGCAAAACAACAGTCACCTTGAAGGCCATTCTGTCTAAGAAATGGCTGGCTCCCGATGTCGAGGGAAGTTCATAACGTGATCCACCGTCGATGTATAGTCCGACGGATGCAAAGTGACCTGGAGTCGACTCTGTAGCAACCCGGATTTTGTTGGGAAGGGTGGTTATTTGCAATGGCGGCAAGGATGCTCGGGATAGTTGCCGTTGGTGCAGGCGCACCTTTCCATGGCGTATGACTGAACCTGCCGCTCTCTTCATGGGTAGTAAACTCGAAAAGTTGGTAGCCTCTAAATCTCACGGTGACACAAGTTGGTGCTTACGTCAGGCAACGTTGTTTACGTAATATAGCACACCCAGAATACAAAGGAGATATCGAGACAGGAAATGAAAGTGAAAACAATAGAAAAGGAGACCCCACCTGGCTCGAAAGTCATGGTCTAGCCAGAGGCATTGCTCCAACAAATTTTCTTGGCAACTTCCTCGCTCGGTATTCTAGAGGGCATTTGTCCATAAAGCCAATTTTTAATGAATTGCATAGTACATCCTGCATGTCTCTCTTGACCCGAAAGGAAAGTTGAAGAAAAAGAAGACCCCACCGTGGTTCGAACACGGGACCGCACGATCTGCAATCGTATGCTCTACCACTGAGCTATAGAGTCACTGAATCTCACGACATTAGACAAACACATTACCACCTGCACGATAAGTACCACTGCAACTTTGATGATCGATCGAGTCTAAACAACTAAGGAACATCCTCCCCCACTGTCCACTTAGCGAACTCCAGAACCTCAACTCCTCCCTCTTCACCTTCTTTTGACATCCCACGTTCGCGACCCCATTCGCGCAAGGCAGTGCCAACATTTAGTTGTCCTCCAGTCGCCATGAATGGCTGGTTATACAAGGATGTTTCATCTGCTGTAGATTGGACGGACAACGTCTCAAAACCGGTGATCTGACGAGCGACAGCACGCTCGAGTCGCTCAATGTCTCGCACAAAGACTTCCGAGGCAAGACGACTCGCAAGATCAGGGGCCTTCAGTGCAAGCATAGCAAGTGAGCCGATACGGCCATGAGAGCCAGAGGATCCATGCGAGTATGAGGCTAATCGTAACCTGATGGTCCCGGAGTGGCCTTGGAGAGGATTATGAATCACGGCAACAGCCCGTTTGAGCGATATCTTCTCGCCGACTTTTGCAATTAGATCCTGAATGGAGTTAGACACCGTGGAAGGTGGTCGAAAATCCCAGTTTCCTTGAGAGAGGAGAGGGGCGTCATTGAGGACGTGCAATAGGCAGGGTTGGATGAAATTTGGTGAATGAACGTGCTCTGTGAGGAAGGCAGCGGTGTGTGCAATGTCGGCAGCAAGTTGGGTGAACAGTTCGTTTCTTGCGACAAAATCAGTTTCGCAGTTCAACTCAACCATGGCTGCCCGGAGTCCGCCACCATTTGGCGCTGAGGACGACCTGCCAGAAGAGAGTACGCAAATACTAACGAGTCCCTCTCGTGTTTCGCGTCCAGCGACCTTGGCTGCTTTTTGAGCGCCGGAAGCGGTTAGATCCTGCTGCAACCACCCCAACGCCGCCTCCAGGTTGTTCCCACTTGCACTCAGTGCTTCCCGGGCCTTGGAAATCGGCACGTCCGTCAATTTGCGGAGCTGAGCAACCAGCTGTAACGAGGGTTTGGAGGCAGTAGAATACAACAGGGATTTCGGGGCGCGACCCGTCAGCAGCGTTTTCTTGCATTCTTGCCAAGCGGTAGGCAACAGCATAGCGGCGCCGTTCCGACACAACATCGAGTGAAGATCCAGGCAAGAACCTGAAAAATCTTTGATTGGCAGCAAGTACATACACACTCACGTGACTCAAAAATCTATTGATGCGGTTTCGACTCCCCCAAGTCATATTCACTCAAACTTCTGAAATGGACTTTGACTTCAAAGTTCCTTCTACCATTCCTCAGGACTTGCTCCTCATCCAAGACTTGATTGGAACCCTTCCCCCGCTTGCTGTTACTGCAAAGCATGTTCCAGATTCGCTGGATTCCAGCGATGATTCTATTGCCAGCACGGATGGTGAAATAGAAAGTGAAGACGAGGTAGAAGCAGATCTCGCTCCTCTCGACGAAGAAAGCGGAATGTCGGCGTGAGCGTCCCGTGTTATCTTATCAAAAGGCATATTAACTTCAATCGTCAGAGCAACATCAGATTCGGGATCGCATTCGGACTCAGACTCAGATATAAGTCCCTCCTCTGACTCGGAAGAGGGACATGTACGCGGGGCATCTCAGCGGCAAAGACCTGCTGACGACATTGAGGATGAAGAATCAGGCATGATAGCAACTTCTACCTATCTCCAGACCAAGAATGAGATTGTCGACACAAATGTCATGGTCCCTACCATTTCCGAAGTTGAGCCATATGACACACTGGAGAAAGTCGGGGAGATCATGAGTATTGTCGGGAGCATTGTGATTGTGAGGGGTCTCCCTGTGGATCATGTGAACTCCTTATCCAAGCGTGCTCTTGATGTCGAGTCCTTGCTTGTATTTGAAGATCGAAAGGTTCTTGGACATGTGAGTCACTCCGCTTTCTGCGTGATTATGTGAACTCTTACCTGTGGTGCAAGATATACGAGACGTTCGGTCCAACGTCCCAACCACTGTATCAGGTTAAATTTAACCAACATTATCCGCTGGATACCGACAAAGTTTGGTTGTCCCGCGAGGTATTCCATGTTCCACAACGAAGCCACTTTGTGTTCGTCGACCAACTCAAAAAATTACGTGGCAGCGACGCCAGTAATATCCATGATGAAGAACCCGCAGACGATGAGGTTGAGTTTTCTGACGACGAGAAAGAGGCTGCCTTCAGAGCTCAGCGCAAGAAGAGGTGAGCACAATGCTCGTACTCAGGATTTTCGATAACGTGTTGTTGTAGGCGCGGACGCTCTGTATCGTCTTCCAGACAATCTACCCCAGCACCCTCTCACGTCCATGCTGACGATATGGTCCAGGACACATATCACGGTTCCAACCCATATGAGGCTCACGGCCCTTATGATGATGATTATCATGTCACACGGCCATCACGACCACCACCCGTACCATATGACGACCCATATGCTGATGTTCCCACTTCAGATGTTCGTGTACCCCCTATGGAAATGAATGATGAGTTTGGAGGGGGGGCAATTCGTGAGAGTGGCGAGGTTGGTCCTAAGGCGTCCCGTGGGCGTATTTCCAGACGGGGTACCCGAGGAAGTGGAGATCGGAATCGCCAGTTGTGGAATACCACAAGGCGAGAATATCGTCACAGCTCCGTTGCATCTCAACGAACGTTCGACTCGGATACACATCAGTCATTTCCCGCGACCTCGCGGATGGGGGAATGTGCGATAGTGCATGGAAACGTTACGGACGCGACTCATCCCTTTGTTCAACCGGCTTCGAATGCTTGGTTCTCTCCAGAGGCAAACAATATCCAAAATTACCGGCAATCTTTCATCCAGCCACACATCAACCCTCGATTCGCATCTGTGTTTGGACTGAATTTGCCTTCAGGAGTCATGATTTCAGGCGCTCCTCAGAATCCACATGACCACGCTTCTCAACCACACCGTTGGGCGAACACGTGGACAATGCAAGGTAGCGCAGGTTCTGAAGGTGGAGAGGACACGTATAGACCGTTGTAGTCCAAATCGAATTGGAATTATTGGCAAGCACTTCACTCTCAGCATCGTCCAGGTTGACAAACATGTCGGAATGATTCACCAAGGAAATCCTCTGCACCAATTTTTTCCCTCGAATTTTGATAGGCGATCAAAGGCTATCTCAGGTTTGGCCGCGCTAGTCCATTCAAGGCACACCGCTTAGCAGGATCTGTGTCATATGGGCAGCTGCTCTTGATCATGAGCAGGGAAAGAGACACATGGACAGTTGCAACTTGAACCTACGAGAAGCCGCCGTCATCATTGCTTGTGAAACCCGAGGAAGGTGGGCTTGAGTCACAACATCAGATGCATGCCGAGTCTGTGCTCGTGTTTACCAGTATAAATAGCTGGGCCTTGTAGAAGCTCGGTATCCAGTTCAGAATGATTTTGTCCCTTGTCTTGTTAGCTCAGCTTCTCGGGTTGTCGCAAGCTACCAGCTCCGGCTGTTCTACATCCGGCCTGCCCTCTTGTCAGACTACCCCATCCGACATATGCTGTACCGAATCCCCAGGTGTACGTTGTTCTCCACGTCTTGACCACTGCTGACTAGTACATTTATATCGAAGGGCCTGTTGTTGCAAACCCAGGTATTCTCTCCCTAATCATGCCTTTTGTGACTGACAATAAACCCGGAAGTTCTGGGACACCAACGTTGCTGGAAGCCCTGCCGACAGCTGGACCATCCACGGTGAGTGATTGTTCTGCAAAATAATATGTATCGAGTCTCATACAATTGTCAGGTTTGTGGAATGATAAGTGCGTTCGTTACCTGGGAAGCACACGCCTAGTACTTATCAGTCATCCCTATCAACAGTTGTGATGGTACATACCAAGAGAATTGTGATCCATCGCGTAACTACGATATCTCCCAGGTGTGCAACTTCTCTAGAATACTTTCAGGGAGAGGGTCGACGTGACCTCATGTCCAGCTCCTCTTAGAGCAGAGCGCTACTTCTACATTGGACTACATGCATCGGTATTGGTTGAACGACAATGGTAACAACGAGGAACTTTGGAATGTACGTCGTGTTCCGACTATATGGGTGTCTCGCTGACAGCATCCCAGCATGAGTGGTTGACGCATGGCACGTGCTTTAGGTTGAAAGTACATTGTCTCCGTTTTTATATATTTCTGATCTCGGGATCCTGATAGCACACTTGAGCCTTCTTGCCTCCCATCCGGCAGTCCTCAGGGAGCCGAGGTAGGCTGCTGATGAGCTAGGAATCGCGCACACGGCTGAATTTGTTCCGAAGGCTGTGGCATACTGCGAGACAATTGTCAGCCTGTTCCAGACTCTCCCCACGTACACCTGGCTCGCGAACGCCGGCATCACGCCTTCCACATCTCAAACCTACGCATTGCCGGATATCCTTTCAGCACTTAAGACAGGTTCCGGAGGTGTAAGCACATGTTTACAATGCGGCGCCCGGTTCTGAGATTATCTCGTCCCAGTATACTCCTGATGTCGGTTGCACGAACGGAGGTCTGAATACAATCAGTTGGTACTTCAACCTACAGGGATCAATCATCGATGGCACGTTTGTTCCCATCGGTGGGTGCATTCGTTTTCCATTCCAGACCTCGGTACTGATGATTATCTAGACTTCCCTAGATCCTCCAGCTCTTGTCCTTCTACTGGCGTTCAGTACCTCCCCAGATTAGGCTGAACAGCATGCGATAGTCGATTTTATGTATTGTCAGCGATGTACAAAGGATGCTATAATACAATGTCAATATGTTGCACGCACAGTTGCCAGTGTTGGAGTAAGTCGTGAAAGTCGGACCCAAAACGTACAGCCGAGTCTGGATCCCACCCCGATCGACATGCCCCCTCCCATCAACCACCCGTGCCTCCATCTAGATGTTTTGGGGCAGACATTTTCCGTCAAAAAATATGTCTCCACAGATGAAATGCCAGCCGATGCTCTCCGTGAGCTGAGCGTGCCCAAGACGACATCGGGGATCATCTCGATCACTCGAACAGCGAAAGAAGTTTCCGTCGTCTGTGAGGCCGAAAGGGACGAAGGAGAGTGGAAATGCATCAAGATAGCGGGTCCGATGGAATTTGGTTTATACTTTTGCCTGGCCGCGTTTCCCTGTGTGCTGACTGGGCAATAGAACTGACAGGCGTGATTTGCGCCTTTACAACACCTCTAAAGAGCGCTGGAATCCCAGTATTCGTGATTTCTACCTGGTGAGTAGCTCTAAAATTTGGGTCGCAACCGCATCTCTGCTACACGGAAGCCTAGGAATACAGACTATGTGTTGGTGCCAAAGGGTAAAATCATGGACGCTATCTATGCCCTAAGCGCTGATGGTTGGCTGTTCGTCGAGGGTTCCTCCATCCATCCTTGATGCCAGTCGTTGGCGAATGACTTTTGTTAGTTATACTAGTGTATCCAGTTGTAACGTAGCCATAGTGGTCATGCTCACGGTGGGTATCGCCCCCATCAACGCGGTCCACAACTTGCATTAGGTGCCTCCACAACGACGAATCACTCGTGCTGTGACCTATCGGTGCCAGTTGCCATCTTCGATCTCGACTCGAACGGTGCACCCCGGCCAACGACCGCCGTCAGCGTTGTGGAAGCGCAACCACTGACAAGCGCCGGAGACGTCCATGGCGGATGCACCTAATCCATCAACTTCACATCCTCGTCAGAAACGTGTCCTACCTACACGTTCTCGTCGCGGAGGCCCTGGGATAGGAAGCTGTGATGTGGACCTTATGATTTTGGATGCACAAAAACGTCGATGTTCGTGCCTGCGGTCTCCTTGTCACCTCATGCTCATTTTTAGTTACAGTCGACAACGAGCCACTCATTCCTGCCGACACACCCTTTCTGTTGACAACAAACTCGGCACTGCTCCAACCCTCGCTAAAGTCGGCGAGCTTTGGGCTCAATACTCTTGCTAATCAACGTTACTTCGACCGGGCTGATGTTATAAAGGCCTATCGGGAACAGTTGAATATCCAGACACCCGAGTTTACCTTATTGTCGGAGGATGCAACCGTCGGAGGCCGTTTCAGGCCTCGGCCATCAGGAGAGGTGCGCACATCCAGGCTTTGTATGACGTGTAATCATATTCGTGTATCTCTAGCAGGATAACGCAGACACCTCCGATGCGACATATGAGAAGCGACATCGGAAATATGAGACTTTTGAAAAGCGACAACGGCTGCGCGAGAAGGAGAAGTTGAAACACGAGCAGTATAAGCTCAAGGAACGTATCGAACAGCTCAAGGTTATGGATGCCTCTGCGTTCCTTGGTTTGCCCGCTGCGTCGTTCTCCATACCGCCCGCCCCGAACGAAGACAAGTCGGGAGTTGGTTTGTCTGGAACTCAGTTCAGTGTCACTCCAATCCACAGTGAAGGGGATAGGCGCCAGCAAGAAATGCTTGAAGTCGCGTCCATTCTGGAGGAACGTTACCGAACTCTTCTCCCTTCCGAGAAAAAACTTGCGGATCTTAGAAGTGCCAGCAGATCTAATAGCACGAATCTGCAAGCTTCTGACTTGTGTAGTCCGGAAGAGTCCAGTTCAACAGGAAGGGAACTACAGAGCCAAGCTTCGCCAAAGCCCAGTACTCCTTCGATCATTCTAAAGATCAAGGTCCCCCAAACCCGCCACAAGGATTATAACGGTCTCCCGTTGTATCAACTAAGCTCTCCTGGAGCCAATTCAAACTCTATACACACTCCTGTGTCGCCTACGAAGCCGTTCTCCAAGGTTTCGTCGGATACATTATCAGTGTCTTCTGACCGACCTCACAAACGCCGTCGGGCATCGCCCGTCGACGACGTCGAATCTCCTAGTTCGGCTGGCACTCCTGAACATACCACAAAGTCTCCACATCCTACTGCACTAAAGGCGGCTGAGCCATGTGTTCTCATGCAATGGGCTCTTCGTAATCAAGCCGCACCGAATGTGCGGAAGACGCAAAGACATGTGACTGCGTTTGGCACCAAAGTTCCGCAGAATATAGAGGAACTGAGGGACTTTGAGCTTCCGGAGTGGATTCGGCCGCGTTCACCGACAATTGTCAGTGATGGACCCCAAGATCTCAGTGTACCTCCTGTCCCATTACCCGAGCCTTCGGCAACGCCTACATTACACCCTGCGCAGATTCCTTCGCACTCATAGTTCTCACGTATTTTATGTTTATTTTGGTTTACCAATGGTGGAGAAAAATATTGAGCGAGATGAAAGACATCTAAACAACTATATGGCACAATTTATTAACTAAATCAGAGCCAAGGGAGTATCGAGGTAGGAGCCTACTTACCCTGCCTGGCTGTTCTTCCCCGAATCGCTTCCTCGATGATATTTAAGGCACCAGTTTGCGCATTCAAGGGTATGTGCTTATTTCGGCCAAGAACCAGGCGAGCGTAGTCTATGGGGAGCTGATACGGATCAGCAAGTCCTTCTGGAAGGTAGCTTGCATAGTCGCCGCCCAGTTCTTTCTTGGTCTGGAGTCGCAATAAGGTAGCGGAGTGAGGGGGAGCGAATAATGCGTTTAAATCTGTCCCGGGTCTCATCTCGTGCTGCTTCGGAGGTTCGGATCTAATGCGTTTTTTGCGGGGCAGAGATTCGAGGTCATCGGACCGGTTCACACTGTCGATGTCGAGTTCTCGAACATTCGTGAACCATTTCTCAGCTGCGTGATCCCTTTGCTGCGCAGACCGAGCTGAGACGAAAGAAGTAGTTCGAAGACGTGATTTCTTGTATCCAGCAGGCGTAACTTCAACGCGCGCATCAGGGCTTTGTTGTTCTGTGTCAGTGTTGCGACGGATCCCTGATCGTGTTCTGTCGCTCAAGCCTGGAGGGGAGAAATACGATCAATGAAGATGAACCACAAGTACATTCATTCGAGACATACGCGATAGTATGGAAGCAGGCTTTCGCGCACCCTCGGCATTGCTAGATGTCGTTGCTGCCGTTTTCATGGCTACAGTGCTCGATGTCAGCGTGTGTTGGGAAAGTCTGAGAGAACATACACGAACGCCGGCCGTCATCTGGACTTTGGCTAAGCTGAGAAGCGAAACGCACTGAGCGGCATGGACATGTCGAGGGTCTCACACGAAGTTGCAGCATGGCCGCAAGTGGAAAAACCGCAAATGGCCACTTTGGGTCATATCGCAGCTCTCTTATGCACTCCTTCTTGGCCTACCTCATCATCAGCTTCGTGCTGTTTTTGATACTCTTCCCCGTACTCACTTCACAGGTGTTCATAATATGGCCTTGGTACGGTCGCGAATGGACAGTCGAGCTCATAATGTTGCTCGTGCCATTCAAGTAAGCCGTTTCCCTGTTCGCTCGACCTTGCCATGACGTGCCTTGCAGTGTACTGGCGTTCATGTTGCTGTGGAACTACTACCTATGCATATTTACCGATCCTGGCAGGGTGCCCGATGGATGGGTCAGTTTGGCTGCTTTACCTCCCCCCTCGTCTGACACAAGGTTCAGGAGCCCGACTTTCGTGCTGGGGAAGGATACGAAGTTAAGAAGCTCACTGGGGGCCCTAGATACTGTCGAACTTGCGAGAAGTACAAACCCCCGAGGTCGCATCATTGTAGACAGTGCAATCGGTTGGTCAACACGCTCCCGTGGATTGGATATCTCTAACTTACCCCATCTAGATGCGTGCTTCGGATGGGTTCGTGCTATTTCCATCCTTTTTTCTAATATCCTACATCCTTTACTGCTCTGATTCAGATCACCATTGCCCTTGGGTGAACAATTGCATTGGTTACTTCAACCACGGTCATTTTCTTCGTTTCTTGTTCTACGTGGATGCCGCATGCACCTACCACCTTTCCATGGTAACGCGGAGGGTTATGGCCACGATGGGACAGAGATACTACGTGAGCCCTCCCGCAACTAAGACTTTCTCGTGTTGATTCAATCTAGGACGGTCCTTCTGGTTTTGGACTTCTCTGCATTGTTATGAACTACGTGTTTGTAGTACCGGTTATCCTTGCCGTCGGTGCTTTCAGGTTTGTTCTCGTTGGCCATGGGAACTTCGATTTGATAGTGCGCATGCAGCCTATATCACTTCTATGGCTTGATGTGCAACACCACCACGATTGAGGGTTGGGAGAAAGACAAGGCTGCTATACTTAAACACCACGGCAAGATACATGAGGTGGGTTGTTTGTGTCTAATATACTGCAACAACTAACCTTGTTGTCAGATCAAGTTTCCCTATGTACGTGCCTAGAATTGCCAGCAAAATGTCGCTGACTTCTGGATAGGATTTGGGAGTCCGGAGGAATATGGTCTCTATTCTGGGCAGCAGTCCACTTTTTTGGTGTTGTCCCACTGTCCCGCCGGGGACTGGCCTCAAGTTCCAGCTGTCAATTGGAAATGGTGAGTATTAAGAATTTTCCACATCGCACTGGGTACAGGGGAAAACCATGAGACAGAAATCTGTGTCTCTGATCACCCTCGTCCCTCTCAGTATCTGTGGTGCCTTTTGTCCCTCCTGAATTGCACAAGAAACTGATGCCTGCTTTGTCTGTCACATCTCAGAGCGTGATGTTGAGGCATGGCCACCAAGGGATCCGGCTCTAGAAAGCCAAAAACCATTCAAGCTTCCCGATAGCCCATGGACTTATGAAAACGGTGGCGTCAATCCTGCCCTTCATCCCTCCAATGCACGGCCACGGCCTATCGACGAACGATCGTCTGACCGAGCGTATACGTCTGCACTCCCACCCTATCATCCAGACTTCGAACACGATGCCTACCCACTCAGACCTTACTCTAGAGGGAGTAACACGGACCCTGAAGAAGAATACCAAGGGCTGAAGGTACGACGTGGCTCGGAAGGCTACGAAGTCCGCCCAATAAATAGAGAGGAAATGTTTAAGGAGTATATACAGAGTGAGATCCAGAGGACGGGAAGATATCAGGTGTACCAGCCCGAGGACGAGGAGCATGCTGAGGATTACGAATCGGATTCCGGATATGAGATTGTGGTATCTGACGATGACAGACCGTTGGGACTTAGAAATTGAATCGTTTTTCCTTCTCTTCCCTTCACGGACCAACAGGATATTTATCGGACAGTGGAATAACTAGTGTCTTGGTAGAGTAAATGTTAACTGAAGGGATGCTTGAGGAATACACCATTAAGTAATAAACGATTAGATACCTTGAAGAAAACGAATGATTATGACGACCAAAAACAGCCAATCAAGTGGTGGCCACCCTTTCCAGGTACACTTTCCAGATATGACCACCCTTCTCCCCTACTTCTAAGACATTCGAACCGATCTGCAGCTCCATATCCCAAACTCCCTCCTGCTCGGGTTTCCCACTAATGGGTTTACCATTCAACACGATATGAAGGTTATCGCGTGATGGGGTGGCCGCCTTCGAAGCCTTCTTTCCTGCAACATCAGATTTCTTCGCTGTTGCCATTTTAACCTTGACCTTCGAGTTCTTGGGAGGGCGACCACGACCACGTTTCTTTGGTACCGGTTCCTCTTCCTCTTCCTCTTCCTCCTCAAGATCATGGACTTCAGCATCTTCATCGCTACTATCTCGCTCCTCGTCCCCAAAGAATTTGATTTCAGAGAGAGACAAGGATATTTCGCCACGACCAAGCTTCATGGCCCACGACTTGACACCGTCATGATGGTCCAGCCAGAAGGATCTTCCCCGGGGCTTCATAGTGACGAAAACTTCCTTCAGAGGCCTGTGGCCACTAAGCGATGGTGCAGGGGATCTCGAGACAGAGTGTGCGTTGCGAAGGTGATGGACTGGTGCTGCAGTTGGAACTGCAGGTGCCGAAGGTTTGGGTGCGGCGATGGGCTGAGTTGCTGAATGATATGTTGCGTTGGGATAGTGCGTGTAATGTAGAGCGGAGGAGTACTGAGGTGGTTGTTGAACGGTAACTTGAGGGGAGGGTGCATTGACTTTTGACGATGGCACAACTGCTACAGTAGCAGGAGCAGGGGTAGGGGTTGGTACGCGTGAAGACACCGCTGGGGCAAGTGTCGCCGGAACAGGGGCTAGAGTGAGAGCAGGCTTTGGCGCGAGAGGTTGAACAGCAGGCACCCCGGTTGCAGGTGTGACCATCGGAGTTGAGATTGTTTTGGGCAAGGACTCGGGCGCCTGGACAGGACTCTTGACGGTGCCAGAACCGGGTAACCGGAACGTCAAGGAACTTGTTACGTGGTCCTGTATAGGTTTCTTACCCGAGCCATCTGCTGGCGGAGTAGTCGTTGGGCCGGAGGACACACCCGGGACTTTTAGCTTGATTCTACCTGGTGACTTTGCATACCTAGGGAGGGCATGCGGCGGTGGCAGATCGGACATGAGTTGGCGGAAGTAGTCCTGTGACAAGTGTGAGTCTTATGACAGCAGAACATAAGGCCAACCAACCCGGAGGGTACTAGCGTCCTCCCATATTTGGCTATGATCCTGGTTGAATTCAAGAGCGTTTGAAAACACTAGTTCGACGTCGTTCGCGAACTCCTCAGAGGTAACATATTCCTTGCGTTTTAATCGTTTCTATGTTAAAGTGAGTACACCTTCGCATGAGAGGTGTGCTGAGGCATACGAAGATGTACTCGAGACACATTGGGCGCTTGATTTGCTTGTAGTATGATGGATAGTCCTTCTTTGATGGCATCTCCATGAAAACGTCAGAAAGGACGCGATGTCTGGAAGCATCGAACTAAATGGAACTGAGCGAAGTAGCATACAAAAACTCACGTCTCCTCGTCTGTTTTTTCCACGAGCTTTTGAAGCCTTGATTTGAGTAGCCGGTTCATATTCGGTGGCTTGTTCTTCTTCTCGTCGCCCTCGCCCTCCGCTTTCTCCTCACCATTTTCGTCATGATCGCTGCTCTTCTTCACTTTCTTGCCGGTTAATTTTGTGTACTCCTTGTTGGCGAGTTTCTGTAGGCATACAAGGGAAGTGAGTGCTGCTGCAGGTAAATATCACAAGTACTGACGAGCAAGCACTTAGCATCTAGCCAGATTGGACTATCCTTCATGTTGTATCGTTTGGCGTTGGTAAAGCACAATTCGAAGTCCTGCCGAACATCGTCGAGGGAAGGATAGTTGTCTTCGTCGATTTTTTTCTTGATATCGTCTAAGCAGATAGGATGTGTAATGACGTTGTAGTAGTCCGGATAATGGCGTTTGGAGGGTAGTCGCATGAAAGCTGGCGAACATATGTTGCCTCTGAAATGTGTTTATCAGCCATATGCAGAACTGTCAGAAAGGAAAAACAGGTAAAGCGGCGCGCAAGCGTGGTTTGTAACGTACTCTTTATTGACTGCATCCTTGACCGTCTGCCACAACTTGGTTGCTTGGTCCTTCAACACGCCTGCGTCGATGTTGCTTTCCTCGGTATCTTGAAGATTTGCATCGCCGTCGCTGGCATTTGTGGTCGCAGATGTTGGAACTGTCGGTTCTGGGGGCGCAGGGAGCTCTTTGCGTCGCTTCATCCGAGGGCTGTCGAAGTCAACTTCGCCGGTTAAAGACCCCAACTCTCGCTTCATCGTCACTTGAAAGGCACTGTCCTCTTGTCCTGGTACTCTCAAGTGAAATTTATGGTGTTGAAGGAGACGACGGCGAAATGCCCATTATCTTGAAAGGGCTCTCCAGCCACGCTCAGTCTGTCGATTGACATGGGCACAGGTCACGTGATGGTTATAGTCGCTGCTCTCCGAGTACTAAGCTTCGCCTGCCTCCGTTGCACAGAACCTGTCCACGAAATCTCTCACTTTCCTGATAGCCTCCTCGTCAGCTCTCCAAATGTTCCATTCTCCCATTCCCATCCCATCAGGTCTGTATGCAGAACGACCATCTATCCATTTACCGCCGCTTAGGTGGATTTCCTTTAGTCCATGCGGTAGGAGAGCTTGGCACAATATCGGAACGGTCGATATGTTAATCCCAGAGCCGGGGAGAATCCCCATGGACCCGAGGTTAGCAGTGTCTAACATCCATGCCAAGGCTTCGAGGGCTTCGGGAGAACTTGCATGTCTACACTGGCCGCTTGTTGTGAATCACATTCAATCTCCAGGAAGCTCTGCCACTGTAATAGATGAAGTCACCTCGTCAACACCCTCGTGATTCCAGTTATCTTGGACAACGTTTTCCATGCTTTCATAGGTGAGTGATTCGGCCAAGTATCCCCCTTTAGAATGTTAAGACGTACCATCCTTCAGGTCGCTGGCCATATCGAATGCGCGATGGAAACAAACTACTTACACTCTAAGGATAACCTCAAATAGTAAGATAGCACAACGACTCACCTTCTAGGGGTGCTGCCGCTGAAACCAGTCTGTATCAAAGTCGATAATTATGTTGTGAGAATATGTCGATACCCACTCTCTAACCTGGTTTTCATCCACATCACCGGCGGGAGTGAGTGCGCCGAAAACGACGCCCTGGACACCATACACCTTGAAAACAGAAATATCTTGGAGCATGACATTCAGTTCTCCTTCGCTGTACACGAAGTCCCCTGTGCGAGGTCTGACCATTGCCTTGCAGCGATGATTGTCACCCTTGACCAGTTTGATGACAAAACTCGAAAGACACGCGTACCATTATGGGAACGTTCGGAGCAATCTTCTTTACAGATTGGAGTAAACCGATACTTGGCGTAGTTCCGCCTCCATAGCCCAGATTGGCGCACAACTCGAGGCGGTTTGCACCTCCACGGACAGCACTGTGGAGAGTCGACGGGTCAATCAGACAGTGTGATCCCGCTGCAATTAAACACCAACGCCATCGCCGATTCGACCGAACCCACGCATACTTCGATAATTAGCCTCGAAGGTCGCTCGTAAATTGCATGAACCATCTCTCCCCGCAGCGAAGGCTGGGGATCTTTCAAGTGTGAAGCAAGCAAGCGCCGACTCGATCGCTTCCCAGAATAGCAATATCCCCTTTGCAGGTACTAATCGCCGCATAATTACAGCGGTTTTCAAAAGTTCATGGAAAGTTGCAAAATCTTTTGATTATTTGAGCTGTCACGTGTCCAGGACCCCAGATGTAAAGCTACTGACAAATCAACCAAATAAACTAAATCGGTAAATTTTCACCGTTGTCCTCAGCCTTCGAGTCTCTCTATGCCCAGACACTGGACATCCCAGGATGTGAGGGCTCACATCCCCCTCCTGTACCATGACAGTTTGTCTGTCAAGGAAATCTGTAGCCAACTAGGCATCAAGAAATCATTGGTCTACCTGGTTCTCAAATTATACAACCGGTTTGGTGTTGTCTCAAGTCTCCACAAATACTCATGCTCAGTTGGCCACCCCCGTTCTCTCAGTCAGGCTGATCTCACTTTCCTTTCCACTCTTTTGGATCACTGCAGATCGCTTTATCTTGATGAACTGCAGGATGAGCTGCGCCTCAAATGCAGTGTTCACACAACCCTTCCAACCATCTATCATGCCCTCCAACACCTTGGCATTAGTCGCAAGATCATCTCTGCTTCTGCCTATGAACGAAATGAAATGTTACGAGCAATGTACATGAACCGCATTGCTGCAGAAGCTCCCAATGTGGGCATGCTGATGTTTGTCGATGAAGCTGCGAAAAATGAATGTATGCTGTCACACAGATATGGGCGCTCAGGAAAGGGAATTCATTGCA
>JBBPSV010000203.1:0-26618 GCA_038093795.1 Retiboletus fuscus
ACCCCTCACCTAGACCCATGACACAGTCCACTCGTGGACCGACAGTATGCTGCATCGCCCCCGCCTCTGTCCTCTGACGTCATCATAGAACCTCCTCTGCCGAGTCCAACCTCGGACCCTCTCCTTGGCTTGGCCTCTCACCCATGCCACGCACTGACCCCTTCGGGCCTCACCCCGAACGTGCACACTGCCCTCGGACTCCCCTGTCCTTGGTCCCAGTCCACCAGTTCTCTTACAGAACCCGCCCCAGTCCCTCAGCTTCCCAGCTGAGCTCCGGCCTCCAGACCGGACCCTATGCCAGACCCTCGGTAGGATCACTCACGTATCCTTGGATATCTCCTATCTGAGTCCATCATTGACAATGGCGTACGCACCTTCCCTTAGCTTAGACCTTTCTTAGAACCTTGCCTTGCGCATCCCTTCTATTACCTCCGAAGGCGATGCTTCTCTTGCTTAGCCGAGATCATTGATTGACAGGACGCTTCCTGATTGACAGATCCGCAGCACGTATGACTCATTTCATTTACCATTCAACGAGTCATACTTCACCATTTCCTTTAGAGATGTGCACCCCTCATCCATTCGGCACATCTCCTTTACTTAGCCTTACCACAGCCGGTTCCCTTACCTAGACGCCTGGTCTGTGCGCGTTCTTGACCCCTATATAATAGGTGCCCCATAGTCCTCCATACCTTAGCTTAGTCTGCCTGATTCACCTGATCCTCCCCTGTATCCTCCAAATCATAGACTCTCCAGTAATCCCAACACCTTCACCAGAACTCCTGTCTGAAGGCCGTCTCGCCCCTCGACCCAGCCGCCTACCATGTAGCCTTAGAACGTGAGAACTCACCTTCTCGCGCCTCCACTCATCTCCAGTAGTCCATCACCCGGACTACTGTAGCCCGAGTCTTAGAAGGCGGCTTACCCTCAGGTCTATGCGCGACCCTGCCTGGGCCACGTGTAACACCTTTGCTATCGCCACTGACACCTCCCTCTATGCCTCTGGGGGAATTCTCCTCCAAGCAGACCCCAATGGTGAGTGGCATCCCTGCTCCTACCTCTCCCAAAGTTTCGACTCCACCCAACGAAACTACGACATCCATGACCGAGAACTCCTGGCTGTACTCTGAGCGCTCAAAGCCTGGTCCCACTACTTGCAGGGATCCCCTCACCAGGTTCAGGTGTTCACTGATCATAAAAATCTCACCTATTTCCAAGAACCCCACACTCTGAACCGACGGCAAGCTCGTTGGTTGCTTGACTTAGCTGATTTTGACCTTAAATTGATCCATGTACCTGGATCTCAGCTTGCGGGCCCCGATGCTCTCTCCTGATGCACAGACCATTTCCCGAAAGATGCCCTGGACAACTCCCTTGTAACTTTACTCCCTCAGTCCCTCTTTGTCAATGTCATCGACATCGCCCTCTCCACCAAGATCTGCTCAGCCTCTACTACCGACCCGTTTGCCCTAACTTTGCTTCAAGCAGTAGATGAGAACATCCCCACGGCATTCCGTTCCTGACTCTCTGACTGGCAGAATCGAGAAGGAATACTCACCTACCAAGACCGCATATACGTTCCCCCTGATAGTGATCTCCGGCACGAAATCTTATAGAGATGCCACGATCATGAGTCCGCCAGCCACCCCGGGTATCTCAAAACTCATCAGCTGGTTTCTGCTGAGTTCTGATGGCCTGGCCTGGCATCCTTCGTCCGAAATTATGTAGAAGGGTGTGCAGTTTGCCAGCAATGCAAATCCAACACCCATCCCGGCGTCCCACCTCTCACCCCCATTGCCACCTCTGCATCCCATCCCTTCCAGGACATATCGGTCGACTTGATCACCGACCTCCCAACTTCCAATGGAAAAGACACTATAGTCGTTTGGGTGGACTGAGCCTTCAAGGGCGCCATATTCTGCCCAACTACCAAATCTGCTTCGGCAGCAGATGTTGCCTCCCTCTACTTCCACAAGGTTTACCGTCGTTTCGGACTCTTTGATCGCGTCATCTCTGACAGGGGACCCCAATTTGCTTCAGCATTTGCCAAGGAAATGGGACGAATCCTGAATTATGACCTCCGCCTATCCACTGCTTATCACCCCCAAACGGATGGCCAAACTGAATGGATGAACCAGGAACTTGAGACTTATCTTCGGATCTTCTGCAGGGACAACCCCGCCTCATGGACGGAACTCCTGACTTTCGCTGAATTTGCCCATAACCACCGCCCCCACTCTGTCACCAACCAATCTCCGTTCTTCCTCCAAATGAGCTACAAACCTAAACCTCTTCCCTCCGTTCTCTCATCCTCCAACCTCCCCACAGTAGAACTCTGCCTTTCCCAACTCACTAAGGCTAGGGATGAGGCCCAAGCCGCTCATGAACTTGCTAGGGCAACCATGGCCTCTTGAACCCGACAGCACTTCAAACCCTTCGCCCTAGGAGATAAGGTCTGGTTGGAAGCCAAGAACCTCCACTGCCTCCGGAAAGATCCCAAGTTCCTCCCGAAACGCGAAGGACCATTTGAAATCGTTAAAGTGCTCTCCCCCATCACTTACCGTCTACGTCTCCCCAAAACTTGGAAGATCCACCCCGTCTTCCACACCTCCCTTCTCTCCCCTACCAAGGAAACTTCTGTCCATGGTCCGAACTTCCCTCGACCCCCTCCTGACCACATAGGGCCTGAAAAAGAGTACCTTGTGGACTGCATTCTCCGTCATCAGGGACCACCCTCCTGACGGTGCTTCCTGATCCGCTGGAAGGGATATTCCGTGGAAGACAATTCTTGGGAACCAGAGCAGAATTTGAAGAATTCCAAACTCCTCCTGGCCACCTATAAGAAACGTCACCCCAAGGATTTCCCTCCCCAGTCCGATTAACAATCCACCAATGAAACCTCTGCCATACCATGCCTTGCTCTGATGTCCCCGAACTTGTTCTTCCTGTTCCCCCCCGATGTGGTAGTTCACTGCCTACAGAGTCTGTTACTGATTCTGTCCTTGATTCTGTCCCTTCTCTCACCCAGAAGGGGCCCAGCAGCCTCTTCGTGGCGACAAGGACTAGTAGCCGCCTGATGGTGGTGAAGCTAATAGCTGGATCTCTTTTCCCCGTGGCCCCGTCTCTGCTCCCACTCTCTTGTTCCTTCCTCCCTGAGTTGTCAGGCCCATTGCTGATGTCAGTTTAAAGTCTTTGACCTCTAGTAACACCATGGCTAGAGGGCTTTGGGCAGAGTGCTGCAGAACATTGCTCCACGCCCACGCCCCTCCCTTAGCTTGTCTCATTCTTTCTGACTTGCTTCTCACCTTGACAGCCCCCACTGTCATTGCACCCTCCACTCCTCCACATCATCATTGTCTTTCACCGATGTTATTCAATTATCCCCTGGATTCTCCCCCTCTCAGTAGAGGATTGACCTCCCACCTCCTCCAGGACCCCACGCACCTACCTTGGCACCCCTTTATTTTATTCTCTAGGTCTCCCTCGACTCCCGCTCTTCACTCCTATAGGTTCTGCATCAGTGACTTGAAGCCTAGTAAGGGGGTAATGTTACATTTCTTTCCTTTTTCGCCCCTGTCTCCACTTCGGTGCCCATCCCCTGGCCACCTTCTCTTTGACTCCACCCTACTCCCAGACCACGAGTAGATCATCATCAGACCTTCCTTTTGTCCCTTGATTCCCCTTTCTTCAGGAGACACCCCTGATCGTTGGACTTCGCCTTTCCCCGTACTTATTGAGAAGATTATCCTTCGACACTCGGACTCCTTCTCCTGTAGTACTCTTACTATAGGCCTTTACCTTCATCATCATCAGATATCTTTCTTCTCTCGATGTCCCCTTTGCTATGCACCCCGGACTCATACTAACGGTTGTACTCCAACTCAGCCTAGTATCCTTTAGTTCATTAGTTATCATTAGAAGCATGCTCGTCTTTGTACTTCGATTCCTCTAGTACTTAGTCTCAATCTAACGAGTTCTTGTGGACTTCATCTGATTCCCTCGCCTCAGTCCTTGTCCACCCTTTGCCTCCACAGCAAGGGCAGCCCTCTAGTAGCACCATGGCTAGAGGTTCCTCACATTGTCCAAGCTTCCGACTCCCAATCCACTTGACTCCTTTGAGATCACGCCTAGCCTACGGCAAAGCATAACAAGTGGTCCGACTTTGTCACCGAGTTCGAAGGAGCTTTCTCCCATTCAGAATCAGTTACCAACGCTCTCACTTGGCTTGCCACCAAGTGAATGATCCAAGGAAAGAAGGGCGAGTTCTCCCCTTCTTTGGCTAACTACACTGCCCAGTTTAGGTTCAAGGTATCTGCTGCAGAAGTAACTGACGATTCGGTTCTAGTCTCCTATTACTCTGCAGGTATATCCGAAGATCTGATGTTCAATGTTCTTCGAATGGAGAACCTCCCCACTAAAGTCACCAACTGGTACAAGAAGGTGGCCCTCTTCGACTCCCACCACCGACAAGCCCGTGGGATCGCCCAGCAACACAAGAACTTGGCACCCTGTACATGCCGACTTACTCCAAGAAAGAAGAAAAGGACCCCAACGCCATGGATGTCAATGCGGTCCGTCTTCCCCCTAAGCTCACTGAAGCTGAAAGGCAGAAATGTTTCAAGGCTGTTGTCTCTGATGCCACCAGACTGGCCATATGGCAAAGGAATGCAAGACCTACGACTCTTCTAAGAACCCCAAGAAGGCCTGAAAGGTTAAGAAGGACAACATCCTGGAGCTAGCCGACTGCAAAGATGATGACGAAGTTGAGTCGGTAGCTAGGATTTCCTTCTTCTGGAAGGATTTTTAGAGCAGAGGACCCCGTCAATGCGGACTCCTCCTAGATGTGCCAATATACTAGTATCTGAAACTTGCAAATCCATGCAGATTCCAGTTCAGCTTATTGTACCTGTGCACACCCTCAAAGCTATTGACACCTGCGCCCTGATCGATAGCAGTGCTGACATTTCCTGCATAGACTGGGACTTTGTGTGAAAGCACAAACTCCCCATCATGTGACTACTGAAGCCCATCCCAGTTCGGAACGTTGACCAATCTAGTAACTCCCACGGAGCCATCTGGTTCACCTGCACCCTCTACGCCAACACCAGAGGGATCACTCAGAAGGTTCTCTTCCATGTCATGTCTTGTGGAAGCAAGAACGTCATCCTTGGACTCCCCTGGCTCCGCTCTACCAACCCAAAGATCGACTGGTTCAAACAGACAATTGATATTCCCAAATCCTGTGATCAATCCAAGGTTCTCTTCCAGGAACACAATGTTGCTACCTCAGAATATAGTGACCAATTCAAGAGACCCAGTTTTGACTGGACCCTCCCATGCCAAGTCAAGGTTAACTGTGTTGACCACGCTCGACTCTACGAGTATCTCGATGAAGAATCGGAGAGTGAGTTCTATCAAAGAGCTCACGACCATTATCACATAGGACAGATCCAATGGTGTGGATCCCGCTTCTATCCTCTAGGCTCTCCGGTCATTGCCAAGATCACCTCGGCTATGCAGCTTGCACAAGCTGAGTCCAACAAGAAACCTGAAGTTACCCTCCCAGTGGAGTATGAGCAGTTCCAAAAGGTGTTCAAAGAACGACCAATCGGACAACTCCCACTGGAATGGACTTACGACCATGAGATTAACCTTAAAGAAGGCTTTGAACCCAAGATAGGTAAACTGTACCCACTATCCCCGCAGGAACATGATGCCACCGAAGCCTTCCTAGAAGAGAACCTCTGGTCCAGTGCTATCCGCCCCTCAAACTCCCCCCAAGCATCCCCTTTCTTCTTCGTCCAGAAGAAAGAACTCGACCCCTCTGGCAACCCTAAGCTCCGACCATGTATGTATGGAAATACCACAGGTAATTCCACGTGCGCAGCTGAGGGCAACAAAGGGAAAGAGTGGGCCTGAAGTGGGAGATACTCACTTCTAGGAGAGTGAGTTGCTGTAAAGCATATACTGAAGTCTTGAGTAGCTGACTGGGTGTTCCGAGTAGGAATAAGACTTATATTATGAGAGTGGAGACTCGTTCTACTTATAGTGAACTGAGTCTGTGTGTACATATGTACATCTCTATTGTAATAGGTAAGTCCATGGAACATTAGAGAATGTCATGGAACGTATGTGTAATACATTTGTAATATATTGGAAATAGTCTTGGTAATGCCAAGACATTTCTCAGTCAGCTGTCATCCTATTGGATGATAAGATATCTGTTATCTATGAGATCATATGTGATAAGTAATTGAGATAACATAATGGCCTCTGTCCAGGCCCATCTAGAATCATGGTAGTTGATAAGAAAGATAAGATATGAATACCATGATTCCCAATACTCCTCCCCGCTATTTCAATTGCAACTTGAGATATGGTGTGAGTCTGATGTGAGTGCAGTTCAGTTTGAACTTTTGCCATGTGAGGTTCTTTGTGAAGATATCAGTGAGTTGTTCCTGTGTTGGAACATAGAACAGGGATATCTCTCCAAACTCCTGGACAGCATCTTGGATATAATGATATGAGATTCCAATGTGCTTGGATTGTTCTTCCTGAGCTGGGTTAGAAGTGAGAAAGATTGCACCTTGGTTATCCACTAGTAGTGGTATGGTTTTGAGCGTAAAACCAAGTTTGGATAGAAGGTTCTGAATCCATGCAACTTGCTTTGCGACTTCTGTCATTGCAATGTACTCGGCTTCTGTTGAAGAATGCACTACACGCTTCTGCTGTCTCGATAGCCAGGAGACAATGCAATCCGCAAACTGGATAGCATAACCTGTGGTAGATCTTCTAGTCTCCAGGTCTCTGGCCCAATTGGTGTCACTGTAAGATAAAAACCCTTTCTTCATATCTGGCGTTCTGTTACATTTCATTCCCTTTTTGCCTCCGTCTCTGCTTCGGTGCTCATACCCTGACCACCTTCTCTTCAACTCCACCCTTCTCCCAGACCACGAGTAGATCATCATCGGACCCTTCTTTCGTCCCATGATTCCCCTTTCCTAAGGAGATACCCTTGATCATTGGACTTTGCCTTTCCCGTACTTATTGAGAAGATCATCCTTCGACACTCGGACTCCTTCTCCTGTAGTACCTTTACTATAGGCCTTCACCTTCACCATCGCTAGATACCTTTCATCTTCCGATGTCTCCCTTTGCATTGAACCTCGGACTCATACTATGGTTGTACTCCAACCCAACCTAGTATTCTTTAGTTCACTAGTTATCTCTCCGTAGCACGCTCACACTTGTACTTCAATCCCACTAGTACTTGTATCTCAATCTAACAAGTTCTTGCGGACTTCGTCTGATCTCCTCGTCTCAGTCCTTGACCACCCTTCGCTTCCTCAGCAAGGGCAGCCCTCTAGTAGCACCACGGCTAGAGGTTTCCGTGTCATCCAAGCTTCCGACTCTTCGTCTGCTTGACTCCTTTGAGATCACGCTTAGCCACCGGCGAAGCGTAACACGTTCTCCCCTTATATAGCAAACAAAGTGTCTTTGTCCCAAGGAGGTAATGAATGATGTATAACACCATGAGCTTGTGCTTCTCTGTAGGGTTTGCTGAAAACTGTGACATCTTGATAATGGCAAAGGCAACATCAGGTCTGGTTCCTAGCATAGCATATAGAATGGAACCGATAATAGACTGATATTCAGTGCATAGTTTAGGTGTGGCAGTGTAGTCATCTGGTGCTGGTGAAGGGTTATAGCCTGATGGAAGAGGTGTCCTAGCAGGCTTAGCATTTTCAAGACCGAAACGCTTGATGATCTTCTTGATATACTTGATTTGATCAAGTCTCAGGGTGCAAGCAGTGCGATCCCTGGTAATCCTCATGTTGAGGTACTCCTTCACTTCACCTAGGTCTTGTGATTCCCATCATTTCATGAAGATAGCTTTCTCCATGAGGACGAGAGTATCGTTGTTGCCCATGAAGAGGGCATTGTCAACATAGATGATAAGAACAACGATATCTTCTTTAATGAATTTGACATAGACTCCTGGATCTGAATATGAGCAGCTATATCTGAATTCGATCAGGGTCTTGTGTAGAGCTTTGTTCCATTGAAGTGCTGCTTGCTTCAATCCATATATCGCTCTCTTTAATCGGCAAACTTTTTTCTCCTGTCCCTGTTGAACAAAACCTTCTGGCTGCTTCATATAGATCTCTTCGTCAAGCTGTCTGAAGAGGAATGCAGTCATGACATCCAGTGTGTGGATGAGCCAATTCTGTTGGCATGCTATGACAAATAGTAACCTTGCTGTTTCAAAGCGAGGTACTGGTGCAAAGGTGTGTTCATAATCCAATCCAAAGACTTGTATAAAGCCTTTTGCAACAAAACATGACTTCTTGTGTCTGTTTGGCTTGACAACGTACGTCCATCTTCCCATAATGGGCATTCATCCTGGTGGTAAATCTGTAAGCTCCCATACTTCTCTCTTTTTCAATGATTCCATCTCTTCCTTCATAGATTCATGCCAGTCATGCTGTTCAGATTGTGGTAGCTTAGCCACATCTCGGTAATGAACCAGTATGCCAATGGCATGTGCAGCTGTGACTGCATGAGCCTGAAACCACTGAGCACTGTACATCTGACCTAGGTCATCTTGCTCGTTAGTTGGTCTCGAGCTTTGCTCAGTTTAGGCGACTCCTCCTGAAGTAGACCCTTTCCTGCTTTGAGATCCTTCTCGATGTCAACAGGTGGTCTATCTCCATAGGCATTATCTGGTTTCAACATAGGCTTTTTAGCTCTTCCAGATTGTCTTGGTTCAGGGGATGATTGTCTCTCCTGCTCCTCTCTATGGCTCTCAGATCTCATATGATCTGGTCTCCTCTGATGTGGTAACTGTCTGTGGTCCACATCCCACTCCATCTTAGCTCGTCTGGATGGTAGCCATGAGGATGGTCTAAGCATCTTAGTTCTAGTGAGTGCGCCGGGATAATCAGGAGGTTCTCTAGAGTCTGTTTGTATAGGTGACGTTTCTCTAGGTGGTGGATCCATTGTGGGTGGATCTGGTCCTTCATCCATTCATGTATGGTGAGAACTGTGAGAGTCATGTGATGATTGTTGAGTGGATGGTGTTGATGATCTTGATGATCTTGATAATGCAGAGTGTTGCGATCTCTGATCTTGAGGAAGTGGGATGTTATGTGTTACGCTTTGCCGTAGGCTAGGCGCGATCTCAAAGGAGTCAAGCGGACTGGGGGTCGGAAGCTTGGACGACGTGAAGAACCTCTAGCTGTGGTGCTACTAGAGGGCTGCCCTTGCTATGGAAGTGAAGGGTGGACAAGGACTGAGGCAAGGGAATCAGACGAAGTCCGCAAGAACTCGTTAGATTGAGATACAAGTACTAGTAGGATCGAAGTACAAGTGGAGCGTGCTACGGAGAGATAACTAGTGAACTAAAGAATACTAGGTTGGGTTGGAGTACAACCATAGTATGAGTCCGGGGTTCATAGCAAAGAGGAACATCGGGAGATGAAAGGTATCTAGCGATGATGAACGTAAAGGCCTATAGTGAAGGTACTACAGGAGAAGGAGTCCAAGTGTCGAAGGATGATCTTCTCAATAAGTATGGGGAAAGGCGAAGTCCAATGATCAAGGGTATCTCCTAGAGAAAAGGGGAATCATGGGATGAAAGAAGAGTCCAATGATGATCTACTCATGGTCTTGGAGAAGGGAGGAGTCGAAGAGAAGGTGGCCAGGGGATGGGCACCGAAGCGGAGACAGGGGCAAAAAGGAAATGAAATGTAACATTACCCCCTTACTAGGCTTCAAGTCACTGACGAAGAACCTTATAGGAGTAGGGCGGCGGGGAGGGAGATCTAGAGAATAAAATAAAGGGGTGCCATGGTAGGTGTGTGGGGTCCTGGAGGAGATGGAAGAGCATTCCTCTATTGAGAGGGGGAAATCCAGGGGATAGGCAAGTAACATCGGTGAAAGATAGTGACGATGTGGAGGAGTGGAGGATACAATAACGAGGGAAGGTCATCAAGGTGAGGAGCAAGTCATAAGAGAGTGAGACAAGCTGAGGGGGCAAGGCGAGGTCATGGATCAGTACTCTGCAACACGCTACCCAAGACTGAGGCTTTAAACTGACATCGTCATTGGGCCTGACGATTCAGGACGGGAGGAACAAGAGAGTAGAAGTAGAGACAGGGCCACAAAGAATCCAGCTATTAGCTTCGCCACCTACAGGTGGTTACTAGTCTTCTAAGCCATGAAGAGGCTGCTGGCCATCCCACCAAGTATAGTAGGAAGGAGAAGAAGGAATACTTGGGATGCTAGGAGACATAGAATGAGGAGTAGAGAGGCCAGACTGAGGAGTTGGACGGGGGTGAATTCCTCTGTCAGAGTCATCTGAGATGGTGAGAGAAGAGGCAGAAGTAATGACAGAATCAGTAATAGACTCTGTAGGCGGTGAGTCACCGTGTTGGGGGGGGATAGGAAGAACGAGTTCGGGGATATCAGAGCAGGGCATGGTATGGCGGATTTGTTGGCTGGTAATCAAGTGAGCTGGGGAGGGAAATCCTTGGGGTGACACTTTTTATAGGCTGCTAGGAGGAGTTTGGAATTTTTCAAATTCCACTCTGGTTCCCAGGAGTCATCTTCCGCCGAGTACCCTTTCCAGCAGATCAGGAAACTCTGTCAGGAGGGTGGTCCCTTATGTCAGAGAATATGGTCCATGAGGTATTCTTCTTTGGGGCTAATATGGTCAGGAGGTGGTCAGGGGAAATTCAGACCATGAACAAGGGTTTCCTTGGCAGGGGAGAGAAGGGAGGTGTGGAAAATGGGGTGAATTTTCCAGGTTTTGGGGAGGCATAATCTGTAGGTGATGGGAGAGAGAACCTTAGTAATTTCAAATGGTCCTTCACGTTTCGGGAGGAATTTAGGGTCCTTCTGAAGGCGGTGGAGGTTCCTGGCTTCCAGCCAGATCTTATCTCCTAGGGCGAAGGGTCTGAAATGTTGTCGGGATCGGGAGGCCATGGTTGCTCTAGCAAGTTCATGGGCGGCTCGGGCTTCATCTCTGGCCTTGGTGAGTTGGGAAAGGCAGAGTTCTACTGTGGGGAGGTTGGAGGGAGAGAGGACGGAAGGAAGGGGTTTAGGTTCGTAGCCCATCTGGAGGAAGAACGGAGATTGGTTGGTGACAGAGTGGGGGCGGTGGTTATGGGCGAACTCGGCGAAAGTCAGGAGTTCCATCCATGAGGTAGGGTTGTCCCTGCAGAAGATCCGGAGATAAGTTTCCAGCTCTTGGTTGGTTCGTTCAGTTTGGCCATCTGTCTGGGGGTGATAGGCAGTGGATAGGCGAATGTCATAGTTCAAAATACACCCCATTTCTTTGGCGAATGCTGAAGCGAATTGGGGGCCCCTGTCAGAGATGACACGATCAAAGAGTCCGAAACGTCGGTAAACCTTGTGAAAGTAGAGGGAAGCAATATTAGCTGCTGAAGCAGATTTGGTGGTTGGGCAAAATATTGCCCCCTTGAAGGCTCGGTCAATCCAGACGACTATAGAGTCCTTTCCATCAGAAATCGGAAGGTCGGTGATTAGGTCAACTGAGATGTCTTGGAAGGGGTGAGACGCGGAGGTAGCGATGGGGAGGAGGGGCGGGGTACTAGGATGGGTATTGGTTTTGTATTGCTGACAGACCGCACATCCTTCCATGTAGTTTCGGACAAAAGACGCCAGGCCTGGCCACCAAAACTCTGCGGAGACTAGTTGACGAGTTTTAAGGTATCCTAGGTGGCCGGCAGTCTCATGATCATGGTATCTTTGTAGGATTTCACGCCTGAGATCTCCTTCGGGAGGAACGTAGATGCGATCTTGATACGTGAGTACCCCCTCCCTATTTTGCCAGTCAGAGAGCTGGGAATGGAATGCTGTGGGGATGTTTTCGTCTACCACCTGGAGCAAAGTCAAAGCGAATGGATCGGTAGAGGAAGCCAAACGGATTTTAGTGGAAAGGGCGATGTCTATGACATTGACAAAGAGAGATGGAGGGAGTAGCGTTACGAGGGAATTATCTGAGGCATCTTTCGGGAAGTGATCTGCGCGTCGAGAGAGGGCATCAGGGCCTGCGAGTTGAGACCCAGGTACATGGATCAATTTGAGGTCAAAGTCAGCCAGGTCGAGCAACCAACAAGCTTGCCACCGGTTCAGGGTGTGGGGTTCACGGAAGTAAGTGAGATTCTTGTGGTCCGTGAACACCTTAACCTGGTGGGGGGATCCCCGTAAGTAGTGGGACCAGGCTTTGAGTGCTTGGAGGACAGCTAGGAGCTCTCGGTCGTGGATATCGTAGTTTTGTTGGGTCGGGTCAAAACTTTGGGAGAGGTAGGAACAGGGGTGCCATTCACCATTAGGGTCGGCCTGGAGGAGGATCCCCCCAGAGGCATAGAGGGAAGCATCCGTTGTGATGGTGAAGGGGGCGGAGAGGTCTGGGACTCGAAGGACCGGTTGGGAGGCGAACCATGCCTTGAGTAGGTCGAACGCAGATCGACACGAATCGCTCCAGGACCACATAGTTGTCTTTTTGGTGAGGTCAATAAGGGGTCTGGTGATAGTGGAGTAGTCAGGGATAAACCGTCGGTAAAAGTTGGCGAAGCCCAGGAAAGACCAGATGTCTTTTACAGAAGTGGGGATAGGCCAGTGGGCAATTCTGTCCAACTTGGTGGAGTCCATTGCAATTTCATCTGGGCGAATGATCATCCCGAGGTATTCTACCTCATCCCGATCAAAGAAGCATTTCTCAGGTTTCAAGTGTAGATGAAGTTCCTCCATCCGCTGCAACACTCGGTGGGTTCGTTCAGTATGAGTTCGTTGGTCAGGGGAGAAAATGAGGAGGTCATCCATATAGATAAATAGCCATCCTTCTGCGATAAGATCTCGGAATGAGTCGTTCATGAACCATTGGAACGTGGGGGGAGAATTGGTTAGTCCGAAGAACATGATGTTCAGTTCAAACAGGCCTCGGTGTGTGATGAAGGCAGCTTTCCACTGGTCTCCTTCCTTAATGCAGACGTTGTTGTAACCCCATCGGACATCCATTTTGGTGAACACCTTCGCTCCTTGGATCCGGTCCATGAAATCCTGAAGGAGAGGAAGGGGGTAAGCATCCCAGATGGTTTGCTCGTTTAGGCGTCGATAGTCCTGGCAAGGTCGTAAGCCTGGCTTTTGTCCAGGTTGGGCCTTCTTTTTAACGAAGAAGAAAGGGGAGGCCTGAGGGGATTTCAAAGGAGAGATTTTGCCCGAAGCTAGGTTTTCGTCGATGAACTTGTCCATGGCTTGTCATTCGTCTGCTGAAAGGGGGTAGATTTTGGCTATCCGGGGAACAAAGTCCTCTTTGAGGTTGATGGCGTGGTCATAGGGTCTGGATGGGGGAAGAACATTGGCTGCTTCTTCAGCAAAGACCTCCTTATACCTGGCATATTCTTCCGGGAGGGGGGAGGCAACTGGTGTATCAGGGGAAAGGGCAAGGCTGGATGCGATGGAGAGACGAGAAATCACAGGGGCTGGGATGAACCATGACCCGCAGCGAATGATTCGGTTGATGGTGTATTGGTCATGGGCACGGGTTAAGAAATTGCATTTGTCCTCCCATCCATTGTAAGCATATAGACATTCATCCTGAACCGAGTTGACAAAGAGGTGGCACGGTGGGGGTTGAGGGGGAACGAGGAGTCTTTCTTGTCGTAGGTAAGCTCCTTGGTGGAGGGAGAAGAGGAGTTTCGATTCGTTGGTGGTTTCGGCGATTCGGAGGGTTCTCTTTGCCCAGTCAATGGTTAGGTTGGCCTTCCGTAACCAGGGAATTCCAAGGAATACGTTATCCTTGCTTAGGTGCATGACATGGCAGGTGATTTGGTGAACAAGGCCTTTGGTGGAGATGAAGAGATCTGCGATGTATCGGATGGTTCCCTTGGTGTTAATGGTTCCATCAGCATTCCTGGCATAGACTGGGTGGTTGAGTTTGGTCAAAGGGATCTTGTGTTTCTTAGCAAAGCCCCAATCAAGGCAGCAGACATTTGCTCCACTATCAATCAAGGCCTGGGTGTCAATGGTTTGCAGGGTGTGCGAGGGAATCATAACTTGTACTGGAATTTGCATGGAGTTCGTAGTAGAAGTCACAGATACCGAAGCACTGGGGGATGTAGACGTTGTGGCAGGTCCCCCCTTTAAAAACCTTGGGAAAAAGAAACTCTTCTAACCGCTACCCCATCCTCATCCTCATTGGTGTCGTCCAGGATTTCTTCCAACTTGGGAATGTCCGAGATAGCGACCGCTTTGACCACCGGTTTCTTTCCTTTGGAGAATTTGGGGCAATTAGTAGAAAGGTGCCCTCCTTCCCGGCAGCGGAAACAAAGGTTGTTCTCGATGCATCGCTTCCGTTCAGCAGGTGTGAGCTTGGGGATAAGGGTGGTGCGTACGGCGTCTACGTCCATAGCATCAGGATCTGGGGCGGTCGATTTCAGGATTGAGTGGAGTCCATGGAAGACCTTTCCGCTTCCTCATTTCGCTAAGTCCCTTGCTTGTTCCTTCATGGCTGCGAAGTGAGCTGCCTTGATATACCAATCCTCAATCTTGTCTGGGGGAGTTTCCATGCTTTGGATTTTCCACATAAGGGGCTCTGGGATTCCAATAGCGTAGTAGCTGATGAGGACGTTAGGGTCGGTGACTTTGGAGATAGCGACATGGTTCTGGAAGCAGGCGGTGTATTCGGTGAGCGAGGGGGAGTAGTCCCCATGCTTATTCTTGACCATTTTAGTCGTGGCAAGCCAGTGTAGGCTAGAGGTGATGGTGTCCTTCCGGATGAAGGATTTAGAGAAAGAGTCGCAGAAATCTTTGAAAGTTCCAAGGTTGAGCGTAGCTTGGGCAAGGATCTTTTGTCTGAAGGTGGCAGCCCAGACCTTGGCTGATCCCTTCTTCATAAATGATAGGGCGTAGGCTACCTTCTTGGCATCGGTGTCATAGACTTCGGAGTTGACGGCTAGGTAGAAGGTGACAGTCCCGAGCCAGTCTTCAGCTTTGGCAAACGATCCATCAAAGTCTTTGGGGGTCCCGAGACGAAGCTCGGTGGGTTTGGCTGTTGTTGCGGCCAGCATGGTAGGCTGGGGAGGGGTGGTCAGGGGCAGGTACGAAAGGGGAAATCCTCCAAAGGGAGGGTTACATGCTTGGGGGGTTGGCGAAGGCAGGGTTGGTTCCCGGGGAATGGTAAGTTCAGAAGAGAACCGATGTCGAAGAGTGAGCTCTTCTTCAGGTCCAAAGAGGGTGTCAAGGTCTAGGTCCAGGTTGGTATCTGGGGAGGACGCAGTGTCTTGGGGGGCTTCCGACTCCAACTCAGATAGGTCGGTGGGCGGAGGTTCTCGTGGTCTAGACCAACGAGGATCGATGGTGGGTCGCTGGGACACAATGGTGGTTCGAGAATTCGAGGGATCTGCTCACGAAAAGCACGCTCGAGAATCAAGGGGTATTGGAGCTACAACGGAGGTAGTCCACATGAGATAGAAGCTTGATCTTTTGTTACGCTTTGCCGTAGGCTAGGCGCAATCTCAAAGGAGTCAAGCAGACTGGGGGTCGGAAGCTTGGACGACGTGAAGAACCTCTAGCTGTGGTGCTACTAGAGGGCTGCCCTTGCTATGGAAGTGAAGGGTGGACAAGGACTGAGGCAAGGGAATCAGACGAAGTCCGCAAGAACTCGTTAGATTGAGATACAAGTACTAGTAGGATCGAAGTACAAGTGGAGCATGCTACGGAGAGATAACTAGTGAACTAAAGAATACTAGGTTGGGTTGGAGTACAACCATAGTATGAGTCCAGGGTTCATAGCAAAGAGGAACATCGGGAGATGAAAGGTATCTAGCGATGATGAAGGTAAAGGCCTATAGTAAAGGTACTACAGGAGAAGGAGTCCAAGTGTCAAAGGATGATCTTCTCAATAAGTATGGGGAAAGGCGAAGTCCAACGATCAAGGGTATCTCCTAGAGAAAAGGGGAATCATGGGATGAAAGAAGAGTCCAATGATGATCTACTCATGGTCTTGGAGAAGGGAGGAGTCGAAGAGAAGGTGGCCAGGGGATGGGCACCGAAGTGGAGACAGGGGCAAAAAGGGAATGAAATGTAACATTATGCAGATCTCCTCAAGCTCTGACTCTAATCCCTATAGGTAGAGAAGCATCCTTCTCTTGAGAGTCTTTATCTCGGGATTCAATGTTGTTGTTCTCTTCATCGTGTGAAGGCAGATTGTCGGGTAGTTTGTTGTATGCTTCTCTGGGATGATGTGGGAAAGTGAATTTGTCAAATGTGGTGGTCAATGAGATGATAACACGTCTTCTCGTTTTCAACCAAAAACGATAAGCTTTGGTGTTGGACTCATATCCAATAAATGTCATCTCCTCTGCTTTTGGCTTTAGTTTATTGACTCATTGGTCTTTAGGTATGAAGACGTAAGCCAGTGACCCAAACACCTTGAAGTATGAAACATCTGGAATGTTTCTGTTCCAGAGCTCTATCAGTGTTCTCCAATTGATATGTCGCATGGGTTGACGATTATATATGTGGAGTGCTGTTTCCACAGCGTCTTGCCAGAATATATTGGGTAGTCTGGCATGATGCCGCATAGCTTCTACTTTTTCTAGAATGGTCCAATTGAAGTGTTCAGCTCTTCTGTTCTGCTGTGGGAGATGTGGAATGGATGTCCTGTGAACAATCCCTTTGGACATGAAGAATGTCAAAAGATCTTGATTAAGATATTCCCCTCCTCAATCTGAATGAACAGAGTGGAGTGTGTAACCTGTCTGGGTCTCAGCCCAAGCAACCAGTGTTTTAAACCGGGAAGGAGCATCAGACTTCCATGCGATAAATGCACAAGCAGTGAAGCCAGAAAAATTGTCAATAAAGGTCATGATCCACTTGGCCTTGATCTGTGACAAAGTTGGCAGTTCAATGAGGTCAGTGTGGATCTCTTCAAGTAGAGTTGTTGCTCTCTTGGATGAAGCAGGTAGTTCTTGTTCATGCATCTTTCCCATAGCACAACCAGGACAAGGAGGATATGATGCCGGTGGTGAGGGAAATAATGGTACACCCTTTGTAGAGAGGTGTGCATGTCGAAGGGCATTTTTTGACATGTGCCCGAAATGCATGTGCCACAGGTCGTAATTCTTGACACCTCATAACGACTTGATCCCGCCATCTGGTGTAATCGACACAGACTGAAACCAGTGGAGTGGATTGTTTGGTAACAAAGCAAATGCCTGTATTACCAAACATCGTTCACTATCCCAGATCTTGGTAGATTCTTTAATCTCACACTTGTAACCATTCTTGGTGAGTGCAGTTACTGATAGTAATTGGTGTGCTGCATCTGGTGCGTACCATACTCCATTGAGTATAGTTATATGCAAGGGTTTCTGTGAGAACGGTTGTAGTAGTGTTGCTGCGGTTCTGGCTGGAGCCTGCTTGGAGTTGCAAGCTGTTGTCGGGATGAGCTGAACTGCCAAGAATTGAGCCACTTGACTACCACCGGCATTTGCTGGCGTTTAGCATATAGAGCTATCTGGCAGCTCCCGCTACGAGCCAGCTCTAGCCAGGGATCTTTGCCTTCAAGACTCAGAGTCTCACACAGACTCACAGTGATGGACCATGGTGCTCACTGCTCAGTGTACCAACTGTAAGTCATAACCAACATCTAACTAAGCCTGACGGTCCTGGCCTGTTACAGCTATCAGCCCCACGCATTCAAGCCTCGAGGCTTGTGCCCTGTCGCCAGAGCCATCATCGACCACCACCATGGTGCGTCATAACGATCATTGATCCAGCATGGTGTAGCCTAGGCCCTGTGTGACAGCAGCAATGCTGCACAGACGATGATGTGGATCAGTGGTGAGTACGGCAAATATTTACTATATAAGCCTGGCAGAGAACTTGGATTGATGAATGACATCTCTTTGCAGGCTCTACCGCACTTCGTGATGGTTCAGCATGGAAGCTGTTCTAGAGGCGATGCCATAGCGTCATCTGAGTCCAGGGGCCATCGTGGCCAAGATCCTGTTACTGCCATGCCAGACGAGGCTATGAACCCCACCTCTCAGGAACCAGCCCGTGTACCTTCCTCTTCCAACCCCCCTTCCAATCCCAATGTTCACACCTGTGTCACTGCTGAGGACAGGGAAGAAAACTTCAACCTTGACGATGTCTCTGGATCAGACCTATCAGACCAAGAGGCGGGAGTTGCAGGACAATCTCAGCCTGCTCCCCAATGTGCACCACGTGCCACAGGAAGAGTCATGAACAAACCTGAACTGCCCAATTCCTCTACCGATCCTATCAATCGAACTGCTGGACAGTCAACAACTTCAACTACTGACGACATTAGGTACTTCTTTTCGCGAGTGAAAGGGGAAGATCAGTACTGCCTCAAATGCAAGTAAGTTGTTTGTCACTTGAGGCTGCTCTTGTCATAGACTCATACTGATCATTCGACTAGGGAGGAATACGACAAAAATCCTACCGCTTGGGAGGGAAAGTACAGGAAGCCAGAGCACGGATGCCATTCCACCTGCAACTTTTACTACAGTCCGAATACTGCCACTACCACTCTTTGCAAACATCTTGACACTTGGCACCTCCTCAGCTACATACTATTGACTCAGGAACGCTCATGGACACCTCAGCTCCCTGTTGTAGCCCATGCAATGGAGTGAGGCTATACTCTTGCAGACTTGGAAACTTTTGTTCATAATGGAGTCGCCATCACAGACCTTCCGCTCCGGGTTACTGGAAATCCCAACATGATCAACACCAACCCAACCGGACGGGCAATAATACCCATGTACACAAAAGAAATCTTTCACAGATATCTTGTCTCACTTATCGTTGCTCATGACCTGGTAAGATATACATACAACGTTGAACATTCCATTTCCTTCATTGCTAATTTGTGTAGCCTTTGAACTTAGTTGAATACCCTGAGTTCCGTGACCTTCTCCTCCTCTTTCGGTCAGATCTCCAGGATCAAGACATCCCTCAACGTACAAAGCTCCATTCACTTGTCATCTCGGTATGGCAGGATTCCTTTATCGCTTTGAAGTTGGACATGGACGTAAGTACCTTAATTTGCTCGCTCTATCTCATCTGGACTCTGGACTATATGATAACATGACCATGCAGAAATCGCTCGGTACCATTTCCTTCATGGCCGACATATGGGAGGACAGGGTGCTACATCCATTTCTTGTGTTAACAGCACACTGGATTGCGAATGATGAGAAGACCAGCAGTCTACAACTCAAATCAGCGTTGATCGGTTTTCATCGTATATGTGGGAATCACACAGGGCTTGTACTTGCTCAGGCCATTCTTGACCTCCTCAATAGGGCCGAGGTGACAATGAAAGTATGGTCTCATCAAGCACATCTGTTAGCACGTACTAAGTATTAACATCCTAGCTTGGCTGGTTTACCCTAGACAATGCAGCAAACAACAAGACCATGATGGTAGAACTTGGCAAGATGTTGGCAGCATGCGATATCCCATTCCATGCGACCAACCAGCACATTATGTGCTTTCCGCATATTATCAACCTATGTACTCAAGACGTCATCCACACGTTCAACAAGACTGACCTGCTTGAACTCGATGCGATGTTCACTGACCTGTTCGATGATCCAACTCAAAAGGATGCATTTGTGGCTGCCATTGCCAAGCTCCCGATTGACATCGGACGGGACACTGTCCGTGCTATCTGTGCCTCTGGCCTGCATCGTGACCAATTCTCCGATGTTGTCAAATCTGGAAATGAGAAGGGTTGGTTCCATACCTCATCTGGAGAGACGATCCAAGTTCCACAGAATGAACTTTTGCATGATGTCCCAACTCGGTGGGATTCGATGTACTTTATGATCAATCGGCTGAGAGTCATGCATCCGGTGAGTCAACACCCTCATCACATCTATCTGGAAGCTCATAGATCTCTACATAGCCTATTGATCATTTCCTTGTCATTTACAACGACTTGAGCTGGCTCAAGATGGGCAATGCCGAGTGGGGCATTATGAAGGACTACGAGACTATCTTAGAGGTAAGCTTCTGTGTAGCAAACTATTCATCTGTCAGAGTACTAATTGTAACCTACAGATACCCCACATCATTCAGCAGACTGTGTCACATGAATTGCTTCCATGATTGGGGAAGTATGTGCCATCTTTCGAGTTTTTCATGAGAGCTTGGGAGAAATTGCAGAATGATCAGCACTGCCTTCAGCCATTCATCAAGCCTGGACTCGCCAAAGCCAATACATATTACAACAGGATGGAAAACAGTCCAGCGTACCTCATCACAATGTGTAAGTCCTTGTTTCTGTCATCTGTCCTCATCCATCCATTGAGTTTTTTGTGCATGTGCTGTGCGGTCATGCCTTGACAACTTGTAGTTGTTGATCCATCCATAAAGCTGAATTGGGTATCAAAAAGCCAGGATGATGAGAGCAAGATCACCGCACGCAACAATATTTTGCAACTGGTATGTATAGTCAACTATATTTTGCAGGGAGCTGACTATGGTGTATGGTGTACCTATAAGATGCTCGAATATCGTTCAACCAAGATGCCACAGGAAGCTACTGAGCAGGCCCGCCCATCACAACCAAGCTTCCTCCTGACATTAGCAACCCAATATGGATTTGCCGATGATGACGACACCCTGAACCCTCTTCCTAACCATGGCTCCATGCAGACTGTTGAATGAGAGTTTGAAGACTACATGTCATTGCCACTTTGGGGCACTTCTGATCCCTTGGCTTTCTGGGTCGTAAGTCCTAAGATTTTGATTTCATTATAGTTAATGCTGATGCGCTACTGAGACCTCAAGGGGGACCTATCCTACTATCTACCAGATCACCCTGGACTATCTACCCATCCAGGCCTCTGCAGTCCCATGCGAGTGCATCTTCTCATCCAGCGCTGAGACCTATACGAACAGGCGTAATCAACTCAGCCTCTTGCTGATGGAGGTGCTTCAAATGCTGAAATTCTCTCTCAAGAAGGAGAACTTAAACTTCTTGTGTGAGTTGATAACGCCCCTGGCCGATCTTCTAGAGAATGAACCAGAGGAGAAAGAGCACGATTCCCATATGAGCTGTCAGCAGCAGCTCAACCAGATCCTCACATCAGTGCTGCAAGATGAGGAGGCTGCCACCGTCCCTGATCCTGTGGAACTCTTCCCACTCTAGTAGATAGTAGACTACTTGTTCACAGTCCCCTCTCCAAATCTCACAGCATCTATTTCCAAGGTCTTTTGCATTCATGTACTCTACATAGTGAGGCAATGATGTGTTTATTGAATGCAGGCAATACATCATAGGTCAACCACTGACGAAGTTGGGCAGATTGGCCATTTGTGGCTGTAAGCTAGAAGGCAAGCCAAGAAGCCTTTGAAGAGCACATGGTGCACATCTTCCAGAATCCACGGTGCCACCATCTACACGACTACCTCCTCCTGTTGTCCCTACATTTCTTCCAACAATGGTACCTCCCTCCACTACACGTTCTGTGGCAGAGACCCGAGATGAGCATCTCATCTCTGCATCTCTACAATGCCATGCAACCCACCCTCCTTGAGCAGCCCCGCAGCCCTGCCTTCATGGACGGCCCCTTCACTTACAGCTCCCTCTCCAACCCAGAATATCTCTAGTACCTGCAGTCTCCCTATGACATCTCAACCCTGGCTTGTACGTCCTCTCTATTCCTACTCTCATATAAAGCTCACCCCTCCCGCGATGCCTGGTGACTGGTCCCTCATCCTCGTCTCCCTGTCTTGACTTCAACTCCCTCAACCTGACCAACATCATCGGTGAGTACTTGTAGTCTTGTCCACTTCCTCCACCAACTACACCACCACTTCCCCCAGCACACAGTGCCATACACTCCCCTCCTTGGTGCATAGCATCCCATATGCTTCCGTCCCACGCTCTCATCACTTCAACCCTATTGCTGCTCCAGCTACTCATTCGGCAGCCACGACTCCGAGATGAAAGGCTTGCAACAGTGACTCTGATGAGGACGATGACAATTTCCAGCCCACCATCACAACTGGAAACATCACCGATGTCTGCCACAAGACTATTCACCATCAGTGCATCGAGTCTGAGCAGAGGCATCATGATGAACTCTGTGATGGCTACCACAGCCAAGGATGCCCTTCCCATCTCCAACCAGAAGTCCAGCAAGGTTTCCCTCCTCAACTGCACTATCACCCACGTCAAGTCAGTCAAGTACCTTGAGATGACCGCACAACAACTTCAGATGAGGTTGCAGCAGGCTGAGAATGAGGTTCAGCGACTCTGCAGGTGCATGAGCCCCACTTCATATCTACTACCTTGACTCACCTTCACTCTAGACTCTAGTGTCAATGAGGCATTGATGCTTGGCACTGCCAAGCAAAGATATGCTGCTGCTGCTATCGCGGCAGTATCACAACAATCGCAGTCAAGCTCTCAATTGTTGACCTATCTGTCACTCCCGACCTCAAATCCCCTGCACTGTCGGTTACATTATCATTCATGGATTATTATTGCAGAGATGACTCGCATGACTGGAATACCTGCCTGGATCACAAGTCGCATCACTACTACAATTCTAGTATTGCACTTTTTTTTAACTCTGCGTTGTTTATGACACCTCCCTCATCTCCATGTATCCCTCAGGTTGGCTGGTCACCATCTTATGGTTTTCTTTCCAGCATCCTTGGTTTGCAGACAATTTGGCCATGCCACCTTGCTCTTATCTGTGATGGTTAGCATGCACCCCCTTAAATTAGAGTATTAGACTACTACTAGAGTTGTTATTAGCTTGCTCTTCACCATGTCTCACCTGCCTGGATTTCCAGCTCCTTGGACAACTTTCGACCTTAGCAGACCCCCCCCTGAGTACCACCAGTCTGTTAACTGATCAACTGATTAGGTGACACAAGAAGGTCAGTTGTCACTGTCACACAGTCTGACTGTCACAGCAATGTTTCAACTTTCAAGTTTCGGTATGGACAACGTCAAACATTCCAAGTTTCCAACTACAAACACTAGCTTGAGACTCAGTCTCGAGTCTCGACTCAGGTTTCAATGCAAACGAAGAATCCTGTTCTCATTGATGGGAGGTATCGACTTTGGGAGCTTATTGGAGCAGGATCATACGGTAATTATTTGTCAATGCAGCAGGTAGTTTCTACTAAACAAGCTATAGGGAAGGTGCACCAGGCAACCGACCTTGCGCAAGGCAAGGCATCAGCAAACCTATATTTTTTCTGACTTACTGACAGGGACTGACAGGACTGACAGCAGTTCCATTAGTACTATCACTCTGTCACTCTGCCAGCTGGGTTAGAAAACCATTTTCTGACAGCAGCCAGGCAGCAAGTCAATGTTTCAGTGTCTCAGCAACTCATTATGCTAGCATGACAGTATTTCAATGCTTCATCTATTGATTATGTCAGAATGTCAGCCAGCTCAATACTTCAGAAACTCAAATAGCCAGGATGTCAGTGAGCTAGCATTTCAGGGAGTCACACAATCAGGATGTTAGTCAGTTCAATACTTCAGAACATCAAACAGTCAGAATGTTAGTCACTTCAGTATTTCATGAAATCACACAGTCAGTATATCAGTCAGCTCAATACTTCAGGAAATCAGACAGTCAGGATACCAATGAGCTAGTATTTCATGGAGTCAAACAGGCAGGATACCAATAATCCAGTACTTCATGAAATCAAGTGGTCAGGGTATCAGTCAGCTCAATAAGGTAGGAAATCACATAGTCAGGAATCCAGAATACCAATGAGCCAGTACATCATGAAAGTCAAATAGCTGGGATGTCAGTTAGTTCAGAACTTCATAAAATCAAATAGCCAACATATTAGTCAATTCAGCAAGTCATGATTTTAGGACTTTCAGTACAACAGCTTGTTAGTTAAATCAGCATTTCAAAAATTCCAGTGGATCAGATGAACAGAAAGTCAGATGCCTCATCATCTCACTATCACACCTAAATAAGATTGTCATAATATCATATTACCAGGTCAGCATTATAGCAATTACTCCATTGGTTCATTAACAAGCAACCTCCACTGCCATTATTCTGAATCTATCTCAATACAAGCTGCTCTCCCAGATACCAAACCCATCTGTGCACAATTAGCAGCAGAACTGGGAGCAGATTTGTGAGCCCCAATATACTTCTTGGCCCCATCCATGATCTTCTCCCACTACTTATTAGTAAGATGCTTGACTGAGGTCATTACCTCATTGAATGCAAAACCCCAAACTCCCTTGGAAAAAGTACAATCCTTCTTCTTTGGTGGAAGTACACAAGTCCCAGTCTTCCAGCACTTCAATGCTCTCTCAACCTATTTATTTTTAAAGCTTGTTCAAGAGAATCAAAAGACAACTCACAGCAACAGTTGCAAGTGCAAGACCAGCAGTTGGAAGATTTCACCTCCTCACCTGAACTTCAACAGGCATAGTTGTTTCAAAATAGTGAGCAAAGGTATCCAAGATGACTTCATACAAGAAGACACCAGACTTCTGCTGTTGAAATGATAAACCACTATCACATGGAAAACAACAACTTGAACTTACAATATCATCAGGGTCACTATCATCAAACTCCTTCCACATGAATGGAAAGAAGGGGGGTGGACGAACCACCTGGTTACCCCTCTTATCAGTCTCCTCAATGGTCTCAGGAACTGCCCAAGCAACATAATGTGCTCGTGTCCCTGGGTTGTTGAACTCTTCATAATGCTTGAAGAATGCCTTAACAGCAATAATTGCCCATTCGGCAAGATCCCCTCACCAATCATATGTGCATTGCTTGAGCTAACCTGAAGAGTCAGCGATAGCCTTGAAAGCAAATTGGGGCTCACTAGTGTCCACACTGGATCATTGTGGTGCTGCACCTTGTGCTTGATACGAATGAGATGATCCCAGAGTATCTGTCCACACTCCAGGTGCTTGTTACGCTTCGCCGTGGGCTAGGCGCGATCTCAAAGGAGTCAAGTGGACGGGGTGTCGGAAGCTTGGACGACGCAAAGTACTTCTAGCCGTGGGGCTACTAGAAGGCTTCCCTTTGAGGTGAACTCGAAGGGTGGGCGAAGGCTGAGACGCAAGGATCAGACAGAGTCCGCGAGAACTCGTTGAATTGAGAAGATCAAGCTTAGTGTTACAGGTTGAGTACTACAGTTTAAATAGACGAGCCGTGGTAATCGAATAGAACGGGATGGAATGTCATAGAACAAGGATGCGTCAGACGAAGAACCTGATAGAACGCTGAAGAACAAATGGTGAGTCAGCGTTTACAAAGCATGGAAGTCGAGCGAATGTCTAAGAACCATGTGAGTAATACAGAGGCAAAAGATGTCATCGGGCGGGGCTCGAACAGCGAGACGACAGAGTTCAAAGTAAAAGGTGCGCATAAGGTCAAGGTTAAGGAAAGCGTAGAGACGAAACAGGGGAAAAACGTAACATTACCCCCCCACGAGGGTCAAGGCACCAGCACAGACACTTTACAAGTCGCAAGCCCCCATAGCAGGTGAACCGGTCATGTTGGCGAAGGCGGTGTCGTCCCAAATGTCGTTGTCCACCCCGGAGTCCAAGTCTGGAGAGTGGGAGCGGTGGCGAGGGCGGCTGGGGACCATACGCCGAGTCCCGCGGGTGCGGCAGGGACCGTGGTAGGAACGATGGGGAGAGGAAGGGTGTGACGAGTGCAAGGAGGTGGGAGAGGTAGAGGGCGAGGGCGGCGGAGGAGCGTGGCGCAGAGGGCACTGCCGCTGAGAGTGGCCGGGACGGAAACAACGGCATATCGGGCATTGATAGACCCCACAGTTGACACGCTGGTGACCAAGGCGGTGGCATTGGAAACAGGCTTTGTGAAACTGAGGGTGAGACGAGGGAAGGGGAGTATTGCCAAAATTGCCAGTCCAGCGGGCTTCAATGCGCTCTACAACGTCGAGCTCTTCAGAGTTCAACGCGGAGGAGGAGGCCAAGGGAGTGGAGGTTGAGGTGGTGCCGAGATGGGTGTAACGGGCAAGGTCCTGGAGATAACGGTCCAGATCCTGCATGAACTCCAGCATGCCGAGCTGGTAAAACGCGAGGAGGAGTTGGGTTTCCAGCTCCATCTGGATGTGTGATAGGGTGTGATTACGGAAGGTGGCGTTGGCATCGGCGGAGGCAGAGAGAGCATGCGCAATAGCAGAGAGTCGAGCCACCTGAAGGGTGGCGAGGTAGAGGGAATGGAGGGCCGATCCGTAGTCGAGGTGGGCGCCGATGAGGACAGCGTACCTAGGGTCTCGAAGGAATCGGAGAAGGATGTGAGACTCTGCATCGGTGGGAAGGTTGGGTTGTACCCGATGGGCATGCTCGGGGAGGTCTACGGATTCGATGGTGCCGAGGTAGGCGGCAAGACGAACAGGGGGTTCAGCGAGTTCGGGGATGGAGATGGCTGGTCGAGTTCCCCAGCCAGGGGTGGCAACGCGGGAGGTGGGAGAGGAGGTGTCGTCTACGATCATTGCATGGGGGTTCAGAACGGAAGGAGGCGTATAGTAGGAAGGAGAAGGAGAAACACTTGAGATGCCAGGAGACACAG
>JBBPSV010000204.1:0-26612 GCA_038093795.1 Retiboletus fuscus
CATTGTAGCATAGCATATCATAGATCTAGTATACACAAGTGTAAACCCTAGGATAGTATATAAAGCCTCCCAGAGACTTGACTGGCCCCCCAGTCTTGTCCTCTTGGAGTTTTCCCAAACACTCCAGCGCTACAAGTCACCCTCCCTTGACCTATAGAAGGCTTAGCACCCTAGTAAGGTGTTCGGTTGTTTCAAGGCCACTTCTTTCTGCATTGGAAGCACTTACTCTCAGCCCTAGCCTTGGCAATGTCCATGGGGGCACCAGCCCCAGGGAACACTCCAGGTTGGTTGGAGTGTGGCGCTTCAGTGGGAGCAGCTGGTGTGGTTCTTCTCAGGGGGTTCCATCTTGATGCAGGCATAGACTGGACACCTTTCTTTTGATCACTAATCTCATTGAGGACAGCCTTGGCCTCAATGAGAGCTTTCTCCCAGTGCTTCATGGAATTGTCTGAAAGCAGTTTCGGCTGGGATCTTTCTATATACTCCACTATATCATTGTGGAGTCCTCTACAAATAATACCAATGAGTGTGTGACCTTGAACCACAAGGTCATAGCAGGCCTCCAATGCATTCACCTTCATCTGGGTGAAGAAGTCTTGAACCATTCCCTTTCCTTGCTTTATCTCCAGGAGTTTCTTCTCACTGGCATGAGCAAGGGCCTTAGGTTGGAATGTGTTGAAGAGTTCCTGTACAAATTTACCAAAGGAAACTGTGTGAAGTGAGCCAATATTCTGCTTGATCCATAAGTTGGCATATTGGCCTGTGGTGTTGTTGCTCCTCATAAAGCTCAAGACTATTATTGTCTTCTGCAAGTCTAAGGGTTCTGTGGGGAATCTGCACAGGTACAAGGTCATCTGCCTGTTCCATTGTACAAATTTGTCCTAGTCACCATTGAATGCATTGGGCTTCGACACAATGGACTTGCCAGGAGCAGAGGAAGGGGTGAAGACAGTTGGTCTCTGTGACATCAATGAAGGGCATGGGGGAGGGGGACCAACAGGATGACTCAACTCCGAGCTGTTGGAGGGTGATGACAGGGGACTCAGTAGGGGTCAGTGGTGTCTCTCCATCAGCTTGGATGAGTTCAATGATATTACTGGTTGAGGGCTCCTCATTGATGAGGGAGCCCACTTTGGGACTGGGGGAGGAAGACCAGCTGAGATGGGATTGCTCATAAAATTTGAGTACCATCTGGCATGTGTGGTTAGATATGCCTGCCACTCGGGGTTGGCTGTACTGATTTTGGGATATTCATCTTTCCTGCCTTCCATATGAAAGTCCCTGGTATCACTGATCAAACTCTGGGATTGACTTGTTGAGGGTCTCAAATATGGTAAAGGAATGAAACTTGGTTGTGTTGGTATTGGGGCATGGATGGTTGAAGATTGACTTGGCATGTGACTTGTTGATAGAACTGCTGGAGGAAGGGCTGACTTGATCAAGCTCATTCCAAAGGAGCATTCTGGAACTTGCTTGGGAGCCTTCTCCTTCAGACTGGTCATTGATGACATCTATGGTGGATCAGGCAGTGAAGTAGGAAGAAATGGTGATTATATTTTAGTGACTAGCAAGGCGCATAGCAGCCTTCCAACTCTAGTCTACTAGTAACGAATTGTTCGGGTGAGAAGCCACGCACGAATGGAAGTGGTTCTATCTAACTGAGTACTTGGATGGGGGATGGTATGGGGGAACTGGAAATGTCTGGCTATGGTGACAGGAATACTCCCTGCATGAGACATGATGATCGCTGTGATCACATGAACAGCAGACATTGTCGATGCATCTTATGCTTGGCAGCCCTCACCAAGTAAGGATGGAGATAACTGTTACACATAGCGTACAAGCAAGGTTTGATGAAGATAGCTCTAAAATCTTCGGAGGGATCTGCTCACGAAGAGCACACTCGATGAAGAGGTATCTTTTAGAGTTAATGAGGTTTGTCTCAAGGACCAAGGGTGACCCAAAAATATATGCTAATATTGCACAGATTCTGAATGAGTTTTATAGGAACAAGGTGACTACTTTAAATAGACTGGAAGAATGTGCATGGACCAAGAGACAAAAAGAGAATAGACTGTTTGGGAAGTTTGGAAACACTAATCACTATGAGAGAAGCGATGGAGGAGGGATGAGTCTAGAGTGTAGATAACTAATCAACAGGAGAGATCACAGAATGTTAGATGAGTGGGACCAGTTATCATCAGGAAGTGGAAATGAAGAGAAGAGTGATTGCCTCTCCAAGTACATAGTGACAAGGAGAGAGATAGAAGAAAGATAGAGCGATGAAGGAAGAAAATTGTAACATTACCCCCTCTGTACAATTGAACCCCAGGTTCAATCACTAATCCCTGGTTCATCCACCTATCAGACTGGAGGAAGTGAGGTTCCTCCATAGATTGCCAGCTGTTGCAAGGGGGATAGACGATCAAATGGACACTTATCTGTGATATGACCTGGTTGACGACAAACACCACAGTTTCTATGGGGGCAGAAGCAGGCTGCATGTCCCCAGTTATGACAGTAATTGCATTGGTTCTGGAGACAAGAAGTAGAGGGGTGGCCAGGAGTGAAGGTCCTGCAGATAGGGCATTGATAGTTTGGGCAGTCCTCAAGGTAGTGACCAAGCATATTGCAATAGAAGCATCAGGTTGAGGGAGTAGCAGGCATGTGAGCAAGGGCCAAAGCTCTAAGAAGGGCTCAAAAAGGGGAGGATAGGGCTTGCCATTTATTAGGTAGGTTGATATAGCGGGGAGCATCACGTGGGATGGGGATAATGCTTTTCCCAGAGGAGGAGGAGAAAGTGTCTTCTAGGTCTTCAGAGGCAACTGTGGTAGGGGTATCTGGAGGGGAAGAGAGTCGAGGAGCCAGTGATGAGGGGGTATTGACAGGAAGCAGGGGAGGTGAAGGGTTATGGAAGGGAGAAATGGAATTAAGTAGGTACACATCTCTTTGGTCCTGTGACATGAGAAGAAATTGGTGGTGGAAGATGGAAAAGATGTGAACTGGGGCTATGGCTTTGATGAAGACTCCAAAGCCATGGAGGTATAGAGTGGTTAATATATGGGTGGGGAGTTCTCCTAGGATCAGACAAAGAGGTAAGTCATGGTGAGTTTGTTCTAATTGTTGAGCACAGAGTACACCATGGAACAAATGAATGAGGTTCTGGCTGATTTCATCTAATTGGTATAAAGGATTGTTTTCGATGAGGAGTGTTAGGATAGGGTGTTCAAGGACTGCTGCATAGAGTAAGTGCACCCAGTAGGTTGGTAGGAGAGAGGGTCTGACTGGTCAATTGCAGAGGAAAGAGAAATCAGTCAGGGATGGGGAAGAAGACATGATCAGAATGGGGTGGAGAGGAGGTGGAGGTGAGGGCGACGACAGTATTCAGAAAGGAAGTAAGCTACAATGATAGCCCAGATCACTACAAGGAGAGTGGTGAAGATTATATATGGGATGTTGTGAGGGAGGGGACGAAGTTGAAATGGCATGTAGAGAGGGTACACTTTGCTCTGGAAGGAATCTGCTCACAGAGAGCATGCTCACAAGAGGAGATGTGGGGAGTTAAAGGTGATGGAGGAGCTTGTATTTAGAGAGGATCTTATTGGCATGGCGGAGATTGGATTTGGGTTCCCAAGTATTTTCTGAAGATGGATATCCCTTCCAGGTGGTCAGGTACTTCTGTCTGTTGCTAGGGCCCTTATGGGCAATGATGGCTTCCACTTCATATTCCTCTTCTTGGTTAATGAGATCCGAGGACAGGGATTGGAAGGCAAGACTGTGTGCTTCTGACGTGCGGTAGGGAGATAAGAGGGAAGCATGAAAGATGTTGTGGATCTTCCAGGTGGGGGGAAGGCAGAGTTCATATACTAAGGGGGAGAGTATCTTAGAGATCTTGAAGGGCCCCAAGCATTTGGGAGCTAGTTTCCTGGAAGGGTATCTCAGTTGAAGGTGTGTGGCTTCCAATCATACCTTATCTCTGACTTTCCATGAAGGAAATGTTTCCAGTCTTTTGGAGGCCAGGATTCTTTGAGCAGATTGGTGGGCAGCAAGGGCTTCTTTCCTGGCAGAATCCAGGGATTCAAGGCAATTCTCCAATGCAGGAAGGAATGTTTTTCCTAAGGAGAGATAGGAATGGGGTTCATAACCATACAGTAGGGCAAATGGGGATTTCTTGGTGGAGGAATGGGGAACAGAGTTGTGATGGAATTCAGCAGCAGTAAGATAAGAGGACCAGATTGTGGGATTGTTGGAGCAGAAAATGTGGAGGTAGGTTTTGAGTTCTTGATTGGTTCATTCAGTTTATCCATTGGTTTGGGAGTGGTAGGTAGTGGATAGTTTGACGTCATATTTAAGGATTCTGGCTAGTTCTCTGGTGAAGGCAGAGGTGAATTGAGGGCCTCTATCAGAGATGAGAGAGTCATGGAGACCAAAGCATTTGAATGTTACGCTTGGCCCGGGTAGGGTCGAGCGTAGACTCAAGGGGAGGTTCTAAGACTAGGGAGTACCAGCGTCTTGGACACTATGGTACGACAGAGACCTTCGGGCAAGGTAGCTGCTCATGAAGAGCACGCTCAGCATCGAAGGATACGATGAGTCCAAGGAGGACAAGTCTTATCCCAGTCTTGGGAGATTGAGCATAGGAGTTATCTCAAAGGTATGATTGAGTAGCTCTAGCTTAAGGAATACAAGTGTGGAGACTACAGTTTATATACTTGAACTATAGAAGGTCATGGAACCCTGTGGAACGAGCAGGAAAACAAGGGAACTAAAAGAGACATGACTTGGGAAGTGTAAGGACTTGGGATGAGTCAAGGTGAGTCATGTCCACTGTGGATCTGTCGATCAGTGTCGATCAGAAGCAGCTGTCGATCAAAGATTATCATGAAACAAAGAAGCAGTTGGAGCGATCCGAAGCGACAATGACAGCAGGGTCATTAGTTGGAAATGAAAGATGTGATATGGTCCGTGGGATAATGCCCTACATGCCATGTGAAGGGAGTCTGGGTGACGCCAGATAAAGCAAATAGCGATCTGCTGAGACTACATAGTCAAAGAAAAAAGGAAAGAAAATAAACAGGGCCAGGTCAAGTCGTAACATTACCCTCCTCTTATGCTCCTCAATGCCACTTGAGGATTACTAGAGGTCGATGTAGCCCCCATTGGGGGAACCTGTGATGTTGGCATAGGCTGAGTTGTCCCACACGTCATCTATAAAATTGAGCTCTGGCTTGTCCTGGATGCGGGACACGAGCAGGCGAGGTTACAGACGGTGCGACCGTTGTGATGAACGGGACAAGCTGGAGGAATGAGATGAGGACGAGGATGGGGTGGTGGGGCAGGGATGACGACAGAGAGGGCACTGGTTCTGGATATGCCCTGGGCACATGCAGAGACAGAACGGGCACTTGTACTCTGGGCAATCAATGCGCCAGTGTCCAAGGTGGTGACAATGAAAGCAGGACACATTATACAAGGGGTGATCTGAGGATAGGCTGATCTTACCTTTGTTCATTAAATGAACTCTCTTGAGGCAATTGATAAGGTTAACCTCGCTAGGTGAAAGTGGGGAGGACGATGCAAATGGCATTGGAGCGAGGGGCTCGGCTGGCGAGGGAACAAGGATGGTTTCGATGGGGAGAGAGGGTCAAATGGGGGGAGCTGGGAGACCAGCTTTGGTGAGGTCCTGGGAGTATCGTTCAATGTCAGCGACAAAATCCAGCATGTCAAGCTGGTGCATGGCGGATAGGAGGTAAGAGCGGATGTGGCAGGCTACAAGGCAGAGCTGAGTGGAGAAAAACTCCGACTGGGCATTGGTGGAGGTAAACAAGGCGATGGGGTTGAGACACGAGACCTGTAAAAATGCTAAGTACAAAGATTCAAGAGGGGAATCTACATCTAAGTGGGCCTGCATTGTGGCAGCCAAGCGGGAATCTCTAAGGCAGGTCTGGAGGAGGTGTCCTGATTCACATGAGAGTAGGTCAGACTGAAGAGTATAAGTGAAACGGGGTACGTTGACTGAGAGAATGGTCTTGGGCTTCTCTTCCTCTTTGAGGACAGAGGGCTAAGGGAGTGGGTTGGTATTCCAGCCAGGAGTTGCCATGGTACTAAGACAGTCCTCAGCAAGGACCATGGGGGGGTGAATGGTGGGAACTGAAAGTTCCTGGGCAAGGGGGGAAGATTCGTCGACTCCCTCGAGTGAGGGAAGAGTGGAGTCGATGAAGGTAGACTCGGTAATGGATGACTCGGTGAGGGAGGACTCGGTAGACAGGGAGTAAGACATGCTACAAGTATCGAAGGTTGGTAGGACTCGGTTGGTGATGCTCACGTAGAGACCAGTGTGTAGAGTTCTAAGGAGGGAAGACCTTGGGGTGAAGCTTCTTATAGCTTTGGAGGACTGCTTGGGCATGTTTGAACTCCCGTTCAGGGAGCCAGGTGTCATCAGCAGTTGTGAAGCCACTCCAGTGGACAAGGAACTGCTGGTTGGCAGCAGAGCCCCGGTGTCATATGATCTTTTCAATTTTGTACTGCTCTTCTCCATCGATAAGGTCAGGCGGGGGTGATGGGAAGTTGGGGCCGTGCATGGAGTTCTCCTTGTAGAGGGTGAGGAGCGAGGTGTGGAAGACTGGATGTATTTTTCACATCTTGGGGAGGCAGAGTTGATATGTGATCAGAGACAGTACCTTGGTAATGGTAAAGGGTCCTTCATGTTTCAGTACAAACTTCAGGTGAGTCAGGTTGCATTTTAAATTTCTGGCCTCAAGCCAGACCTGATCACCTTTTTCGAATGGAGTGAAATTCTTTTTGTTTTGCAAAGCCATCACTTGCCTAGCTAGTTCATGCGCAGCAAGGGCTTCTTGATGGGCTGCAGTGAGTTCTTTGATATGGTCTTCCACGGCGGGAAGATCCATGAGTAGGAGGACGGTGGGGACCAGAGTGGGTTCATATCCCATCATCAAGTAGAATGGGGATTTACCAGTGATGGAATGAGGGCAGTGATTGTGAGTGAATTTGGCATGGATCAGCCAATCAGCCCACATGGTGGGATTGCTTCCCGCAAAGATCCATAAGTAGGTCTCAAGTTCTTGATTGATCTGCTTGGTTTCCCCATTGGTCTGGGGGTGATACGTGGTAGATAATGCAAGGGAACATCCAAGAAGCCTACCAAGTTCTTTTGTGAAGCAGGAAGCAAACTGTGGGCCTTGGTCTGAGATGATCTTCTCATAGAGGCAGAATCTAGGGTAAACTTTCTTAAAATAGAGAACAGTGACGTCCTCTGCTGTGGTGGTCTTAGTAGTAGGGCAGAAAATAGCCCCCTTCAAAGATGCGTAGTTGGCCCAGACTATAACAGCCGTGAAACCATTGGACTCAGGGAGATCCATGATCATATCACAGGAGATCTGCTAGAAGGGGCGGGTGGTGGTGGACTTGTTCGGAGTGAGCGGGGGGGTCATAGGATGGGTGTTGACCTTGTGCTGCTGGCAAAGGGCACATCCCTTGACATACTTGCGAACATATTGGGCCAAACCAGGCCACCAGAACTCGCTCACAATGAGCTGTCAGGTCTTAAGAAAACTGGGGTGACCAGCAGACTCGTGGTCATGACACCATTGGAAGATGGATTGCCGCAGTCCTGCAACAGGGGGAATGTAGATGTGGCCTTGGTAGGTGAGCATGCCTTCGTGGAGTTGCCAATCACTCAGGTGGGAGTGGAAGGCGGTGAGGATAGAGCCGTCAAAGGCTTGGAGTGTCTGGAGAAAGAGGGGATCATCCTTCAACATAGTCTTGATGTGTTCCCATAAGGCAGAGTCAATGAGACGGACAAAGATAGAATCCGGGAGGAGAACCATCTGAGTATTGTCCAGCGTGTGAGCAAGGAAATCAGGGTGGCAGGATAAAGCATCTGGCCTGGCGAGGAGAGATCCAGGGACATGGATTATCTTGTAGTCGAAGTCCGCAAGGTCTAACAACCAGCAGGCCTGTCAGTGATTAAGGTTCTAGGGGGCTTGGAAGTAGGTAAGGTTTTTGTGGTCTGTGAAGACCTGAACTGGAGTGAAAGAACTGTGGAGGAGGTGGCGCCACGACTTCAAAGCACGAATGATCGTGAGAAGTTCACAGTTGTGGATGTCGTAGTTTCGTTCTGCAGGAGAGAATGACTGGGATAGGTAAGAGCATGGGTGCCAAGCACCATTCTCATCAGTTTGCAAAAGGATACCACCCATGGCCACACCAGAGGTGTTGGTCATGATGGCAAAAGGGGCGCTGGGGTCAGAGAGTTGGAGTACTGGCTTAGAGAGGAAGAGTTCCTTCAGATGGAGGAATGCGGTTTCTTGGGGGAAATCCCAGTGCCAAGGCTGGGTTTTCTTTGTGAGATCGATGAGAGGACGGGCAATGGTGGAGTAATCTGGGATAAATTGCCAGTAGTAATTGGCAAACCCCAGAAAGGATCGAACTTCTTTGACTGAGGTAGGTGCAGGCCAGGATGTGATGCCATCAAGCTTGATGGGGTCCATGGCGAGTTAACCTGGGGAGAGAATCATGCTGAGATAATCCACCTGTTCTGTGGCAAAGGAGCACTTGGATAGATGGAGGTGAGGATCAAGCTCTTCCATCTGTTGGAGGACCCTCTTGGTCCGTTCAATATGGAGTTGCTCGTCTGGGGAGAAAATAAGGAGGTCATCCATATAGATGACGAGCCACCCTTCGGAGATCATGTCCCTAAATGAATTGTTCATAAAACGTTGGAACGTGGTGGGAGAGTTGGTCATTCCGAAGAACATGACCATGGGTTTGAAGAGGCCCTTGTGAGTAAGGAAGGCACCTTTCTATTGATATCCTTCTTTGATCTGGACATTGTTGTAGCCCCATCTGACGTCGAACTTGGTGAAGACCTTAGCGTCTTGCACTTTGTTAATGAGATCGTCAATCTGGGGTAGGGGGTACACATCCTGGATGGTTTGGTCATTGAGCTTTCGGTAATCCATGCACAGCTGAAGCTTAGGGTTACCATCAGAGTCGAGCTCTTTCTTTTGAACAAAAAAGAAAAGGGATGCCTGTGGGAAATTCGAGGGACGGATAGCACTGGACCAGAGGTTCTCTTCTAGGAAGGCTTCGGTGGCAGCATGTTCCTATGGAGATAGCGGGTACAACTTGCCGATCTTGGGTTCAAAGCCCTCCTTAAGGTTAATCTTGTGATCATAAGTCTGTTCCAGTGGGAGCTGTCCAATTGGTTGTTCTTCAAACACCTTTCGGAACTGCTCATACTCTGCAGGGAGAGTGACTTCGGGTTTCTTGTTGAACTCAGCCTGTGTGAGTTGCATGGCCAAGGTAATCTTGGCGATGACCAGAGAGCCTAAGGGGTAGAATCAAGATCCACACTGTTGGATTCGTCCTATATGATAATGGTCATGAGCTCTTTGACAGAACTCACTCTCCGATTCCTCGTCAAGATACTCATAGAGTTGAGCATGGTCAACACAGTTGACCTTGACTTGGCATGGAGGGGTCCAGTCGAAACTGGGTCTCTTGAATCGGTCGCTATATTCTGAGGTGGCGACGTTGTGTTCCTGGAAAAGAACCTTGGATTGATCGCAGCTTTCGGGGATGTTGATCGTCTGTTTAACCTGGTCGATTGTTGGGTTGGTGGAGCAGAGCCATGGGAGGCCGAGAATGACATTTTCACTTCCACACAACATGACGTGGAAGAGAACCTTCTGAGTAATTCCTCCGGTATTAGCATAGAGGGTGCAGGTGAATCAAATAGCTCTGTGGGCATTGCTGGATTGGTCAACATTCTGGACTGGGATGGGTTTCAGAAGTCAGGTGAGAGGGAGCTTGTGTTTCCGCACAAAGCCCCAGTCTATGCATGAGATGTCGGTGCCACTGTCGATCAGGGTGCAGGTGTCAACGGCTTTACACTGGTACGATGAGCTGAACTGGGATTTGCATGGATTTGCAAGTCTCAGATACGGGTACATTGGCACATCTAGGAGGAGTCCGCATTGACAGGGTCCTCCATTCTAAAAATCCTTCTGGGAGAAAGAAATCCTAGCTACTGACTTGATCTTGTCATCATCGTTTTCGCAGTTGGCTAGCTCAGGGACGTTGTCTTTCTTAACCTTCCAGGTCTTCTTGGGAGTCTTGGGGGAATCGTAGACCTTACACTCCTTTGCCATGTGGCCAGTCTGGTGGCATCAGAGGCAATGGCCTTCCTTGAAACACTTCTGCCTTTTGGCTTCTGTGAGCTTGGGAGGAAGATGGACTGCATTGATGTCCATAGCATCGGGGTCCCTTTCTTCTTTCTTGGAATAGGTAGGTACGTATGGAGTGCTTGGCTTCTTATGTTGCTGAGCAATCCCACGAGCCTGTCGGTGGTGAGAGTCAAAGAGAGCCACCTTCTTGTACCAGTTGGCGACTTTAGTGGGGGGATTCTCCATTCAGAGAATATCGAACATTAGATCTTTGGGTATACCTGCAGAGTAATAGGATACTAGCACTGAGTCATCGGTTACTCCTGTAATGGATACCTTGGACCTGAACTGGGTGGTGTAGTTTGCCAAAGAAGGGGAAAACTTGCCCTTCTTTCCTAGGATCATTTGCTTGGTGGCAAGCCAAGTAAGTGCATTGGTAACCGATTCTGAATGGAAGAAAACTCCTTCAAAGTCAGCAACAAAGTTGGACCACTTCCTGAGAGAGAAGCCTCCACCTGAGATCTTGGATTCTCTGAAGGTATCAGCCCATGTAGATGCTGTACCTTTTTTCATGAAAGAGAGAGCATAGGTGATTTGCCTAGCATCATTGTTGTAAATCTCTGTGTTGATGAATAGGTACAATTGTACCAAGTGTAGCCAAGGCTTCGCTTTCATGAGGTTCCTGTTGAAGTCCTCGGGGACTCTGAGATGGATTTCTGTGGGCTTGGTTCCCATGATGGGAGTCTGGGGCTGGGCAGTGGGTGGTGCTATGGCTGGGAATATGCAACTGCTTTGAGCGATCGGAGTCAGTGACAGTGGGATGGGGCTACGAGGGATAGCTGCTCCAGCTGAAAGCTGGTGAGACAGTAACTGAGCAAGTTCTTGGGAGTCTGCTTCCGCAGAGGGAGAGCATAGATCTAGGTCAAGGTCAGGGTTATCAGAGCCTTCAGTAGAGACTTCTGAGTCTGATGATTCTGAGGATTCAGCGGTTTGCTGTTCTGTGGCTCTCCATGAAGTGGAGATCGGTGGCAGTCGGGCTGAGGAGGAGGGCCTACTCAATGGTAGCCGTGATGTGGTAAGCTAGAGCTTTTGTTATGCTTGGCCTGGGTAGGGTCAAGCATAGACTCAAGGGGAGGTTCTAAGACTAGGGAGTACTGTTATGCTTGGCCCGGGTAGGGTCAAGCGTAGACTCAAGGGGAGGTCGTGAGACTATGGAGTACCAGCGTTCTTGATGCTACAGTATGACGAGGACCTTCAGGCAAGGTATCTGCTCACGAAGAGCACGCTCAGCATTGAAGGAATCGATGAGTCCTGAGAGGACAAGTCTTATCCCGGTCTTGGGAGGTCAAGCGTAGGAGTTATCTCAGAAGTGATATTGAGTAGCTCTAGCTTGGGGGTTACAAGCATAGAGACTAAGGTTTATATACGCGGGCTCAAGAAGGTAATGGAATATCATAGAATGGATGGAGGAATTAAGGGAGATATGACTTGGGAAGCGGAGGGACTCGGAGGGAGTCGAAACAAGTCATATCTGCTGCGGATCTGTCGATCAGTGTCGAGCAGAAGCAGCCGTCAATCAAAGATTATTGTGAAACAGAGAAGCGGTCGGAACGACCTGAAGCGACAATGACAGTGGGGTCATTAGTCGGAAATGAAACATATGATACGGTCCATGAGATAACTACGTGCCATGCGAGGTGCGTTGGGGTTACGCCCGATGAAGCAGATAGCGATCCGCTGAGGCTAGGTTATGAAACAAAGAAAAAGGAATAAGGCCAGGTCAACTCGTAACATTACCCCCCTTCTATGCTCCTCAATGCCACTTGAGGATTCCTAGAGGTCGATATAGCCGCTGTTGGGAGAACCGGTGACATTGGTGTAGGCCGTGTCATCCCACACGTCATCTGTAAAATCGAGCTCCGGCTCGTCCTGAATTCGGGATGCGGTGGGCGATGTTACGCTTGGCCCAGGTAGGGTCAAGTGTAGACTCAAAGAAGAGGACTGGGGCTAAGGAGTGCCAGCGTTCTTGACGCTACGGCACAACGAGGACCTTCGGGCAAGGTATCTGCTCACGAAGAGCATGCTCAGCGTCGAAGGGTACGATGAGTCCAAGGAGGACAAATCTTATCCCGGTCTTGGGAGATCAAGCATAGGAGTTATCAAGAGTAATATTGAGTAGCTCTAGCTTGAGGAATACAAGCATAAGGACTACTGTTTATATACTCGGGCCATAGAAGGCGGTAGAACTTTATGGAATGAGCAGGCAAACGAGGGATGAAAGGAGATGTGACTTGGGGAATCGTAAGGACTCGGGACGAGTTGAAATGAGTCACATCCGCTGTGGATCTGTCAATCAGTGTTGATCAGAAGCAGCTGTCTGTCAAAGATTATCATGAAACGAAGAAGTGGTCAGAATGACCCGAAGTGACAATGACGGCAGGATCATTAGTCGGAAATGAACAAAAGATGCGGTCCGTGGGAGTATCGACCTACGTGCCATATGAGAGTAGTCTGGGTAACGCCAGACGAGATGGATAGTGATCCATCGAGACTAAGCTAAGTAAAGAAATGAAATGAAATGAACGGGGCCAGGTCAAGTCGTAACATTACCCCCCTCTTATGCTCCTCAATGCCACTTGAGGAACTTCACAAGTCAATATAGCCCCCGTTGGGGGATCCTGTGATGTTGGCATAGGCCGTGTTGTCCCACACGTCATCCATAAAATCGAGCTCCGGTTCATCCTGGATGCGGGACACGAGTGGGCGAGGTCGTGGATGGTGTGACCGTCGCGACAAGTGCGAGGAGCTAGAGGAGTGAGATGAGGACAAGGATGGGGTGGCAGGGCAGGGATGACGACGGAGCAGACACTGGTTCTGGATGTGTCCCAGTCGCATGCGGAGACAGAACGGGCACTTGTACTCTGGGCAGTCTATGCGCCAGTGTCCAAGGCGGTGACAGTGGAAGCAGGACGTGTTGTATAGGGGATGGTCAGGCGAGAGGCTGATCTCACCTTTGTTCATGAGGTGAACCCTCTTGAGGTGGTCAATGAGGTTTACCTTGCTAGGAGACAATGGGGAGGACGACGTGGACGGTGTCGGAGCGATGGGCTCGGCGGGTGAGGGGACGAGAATTGCTTCAATGGGGAGAGGGGGTCGAACGGGTGGAGCCAGGAGACCAGCCTTGGCAAGGTCCTGAGAGTAACATTCTATGTCAGCGACGAAGTCCAGCATGTCCAGCTGGTGCATGGCTGAGAGGAGATACAAGCAGAGATGACGGACTATGAGATGAAGTTGGGTGGAAAAGAATTCGGACTAGGCATTGGTGGAGGTGAAAGAGGCGATGGGGTCGAGATATGAGACCTGTAAAAAGGCTAAATACAAGGATTCGAGAGGGAAATCTACATCTAGGTGTGCCTGCATGGTGGCTGCAAGGCAAGAGTCGCGAAGGCGGGTTTGAAGGAGGTGCCCTGACTCGCATGACAGCGGGTCAGATCAGAGGGTGTATGCAAAGCGGGGTACATTAACTGAGAGAATGGTCTTGGGCTTCTCTTCCTCATGGAGGACAGAGGGCCAAGAGAGGGGCGTGGTGTTCCACCCGGGGGTGGCAGAGTTACTGGGGCAGTCATCGGCGAGGGCCATAGGAGGGTGGATGGTAGGAACAGATAGTTCCTGGGCTAAAGTGGACGAGTCATCGACTCCCTCAAGTGAAGGAAGAGTGGAGTCAGTGAAGGAGGACTCGGTGAGAGAGGATTCAGTGGATGGGGAGTAAGACATGTCACAAAGTATACGAAGGTCGTGTAGAGCTCGGTTGGTGATTCTCACGTAGAGATCAGCACGTAGAGTTCTAAGGAGTGAAGACCTTCGGGTGAAGCTTCTTATAGCTCTTGAGCATCATTTGTGCATGTTTGAATTCCCTCTCGGGGAGCCAGGTATCGTCAGCAGCGGTAAAACCGTGCCAGCGGACAAGGAACTGCCGGTTGGCAGCGGAACCCCGGTGTCATATGATTTTTTCAATTTCGTACTGCTCTTCTCCATCGATAAGATCGGGTGGGGGTGATGGGAAGTTGGGGCCATGTATCGAGTTTTCCTTATAGGGTGTGAGGAGCAAGGCATGGAAGACCGGATGTATTTTCCATGTCTTGGGGAGACGGAGTTGATACGTGATCGGGGACAGTACCTTGGTAATGGTAAAGGGTCCTTCACATTTCGGGGCAAATTTTGGGTGAATCAAGTTTCATTTCAAATTTCTGGCTTCGAGCCAGACTTGGTCCCCCTTCTCGAACGGAGTGAAGGACTTCTTGTTCCGAGAGGCCATGACTTGCCTAGCTAGCTCATGCGCAGCCAGGGCCTCTTGGCGGGCAGCGGTGAGTTCCTTGATGCGATCTTCCACAGCGGGAAGGTCCGTGAGTGGAAGGACGGTGGGGACCGGAGTGGGTTCATACCCCATCATTAGATAAAACGGGGATTTACCGGTGACGGAATGAGGGCGGTGATTGTGAGCAAATTTGGCATGAATCAGCCTATCTGCCCACGTGGTGGGGTTGTTCCCCGCAAAGATCCGCAGGTAAGTCTCAAGTTCCTGATTGATCCATTCCATTTCTCCATCAGTCTGGGGGTGATATGCAGTGGATAATGCAAGGGAACATCTGAGAAGCCTACCGAGTTCCTTTGCGAAGCGAGAAGCAAATTGGGGGCCTCGATCTGAGATGATCTTCTCATAGAGGCCGAATCTGGGGTAAACCTTCTTGAAATAGAGGACGGCGACATCCTCTGCTGTGGCAGTTTTAGTGGTAGGGCAGAAAATAGCCCCCTTCGAAGAGGCGAAGTCGGCCCAGACTATTACAGCCGTGAAAACGTTGGATTCAGGGAGATCCGTGATCATGTTGCAGGAGATTTGTTGAAAGGGGTGAGTGGCAGTGGATCTGTTAGGGGTGAGCGGAGGGGTCGTGGGGTGGGTGTTGACCTTATGCTGCTGGCAAAGGGCACAGCCTTCGACATACTTGCAAACATACTGGGCCAAATCAGGCCACCAGAACTTGCTCGCAACGAGCTGTTGGGTCTTAAGGAAGCCTGGGTGACCAGCAGACTCGTGGTCGTGGCACTGTTGGAGAATGGACTTATGCAGTTCGGCGACAGGGGGAATATAGACACGACCTTGATAGGTCAGAATGCCTTCATGAAGTTGCCAGTCGCTAAGGTGAGAGCGAAAGGCAGGGGGAATAGAGCCATCAAAGGCTTGGAGTGTTTGAAGGAATAAGGGGTCGTCTTTCGACGTAGTCTTAATGTGGTCCCGGAGGGCGGAGTCAATGAGTTGGACAAAAATGGAGTCCGGGAGAAGGACTGTCTGTGTATTATCTGGCACATGGGCGAGGAAGTCCGGGCGATGGGACAGAGCGTCCAGACCGGCGAGGAGAGATCTGGGGACATGAATCATCTTGTAGTCAAAGTCCGCGAGATCCAATAACCAGCAGGCTTGTCGGCGGTTGAGGTTCTGTGGGGCTCGGAAATATGTAAGGTTCTTGTGGTCGGTGAAGACCTGAACCAGGGTGGAAGAGCCATGCAAGAGGTGGCACCAAGATTTCAGGGTGCGGATAATGGTGAGGAGTTCTCGGTCGTGAATGTCGTAATTGTGTTCAGCGGGAGAGAATGACTGGGAAAGATATGAGCAAGGGTGCCAAGCACCATTCTCATCGGTCTGCAAAAGGATGCCACCTGTGGCCACGCCGGAGGCGTTGGTCGCAATGGCGAACGGTGCGCTGGGGTTGGGGAGGTGAAGCACGGGTTTGGAGAGGAAGAGTTCCTTTAGATGAAGGAACATGGCTTCTTGTGACGAGTCCCAGCGCCAGGGTTGGGTTTTTTTGGTAAGATCTATGAGGGGGCGAGCGATGGTGGAGTAGTCCAGAATGAATTGCCTATAGTAATTGGCAAATCCGAGGAACGACCAGACTTCTTTGACTGAGGTCGGGGCGGGCCAGGAGGTGATGCCATTGAGTTTGACGGGATCCATAGCGAGCTTGCCAGGGGAGAGAATCATGCCAAGGTAGTCCACCTGTTCCATGGCGAAGGAACACTTGGATAAGCGAAGGTGGAGGTCAAGCTCCTCCATCCATTGGAGGACTCTCTTAGTCCATTTGGTGTGGAGTTGTTCATTGGGGGAGAAGATGAGGAGGTCATCCATATAAATGACGAGCCATCCTTCAGAGATCATGTCCCGAAACGAGTCGTTCATGAATCGTTGGAATGTGGCTGGGGAGTTGGTCATTCCGAAGAACATGACCATGGGTTTGAAGAGGCCCTTGTGGGTGATAAAGGTGCCTTTCCATTGGTGTCCTTCCTTGATCCGGACATTGTTGTAGCCCCATCGGACGTTGAACTTGGTGAAGACCTTGGCATCCTTCACCTTGTTGATGAGATCGTCGATCCTGGGTAGGGGATATGCATCTCGGATTGTCTGGTCGTTGAGCTTCTGGTAGTCCATGCAGGGTCGGAGCTTAGGGTTACCATTGGAGTCGAGTTCTTTCTTCTGGACAAAGAAGAAAGGGGATGCTTGGGGGGAATTCGAGGGGCGGATAGCACCGGACCAGAGGTTTTCTTCTAGGAAGGCTTCGGTGGCGTCATGTTCCTGCAGTGATAGTGGGTACAGTTTGCCGATCTTGGATTCAAAGCCTTCTTTTAGGTTAATCTCGTGGTCATAAGTCCGTTCCAGTGGGAGTTGTCTGATCAGTCGTTCTTCAAACACCTTTCGGAACTGCTCATACTCCGCTGGGAGGGTGACTTTGGGTTTCTTGTTGAACTCTGCTTGTGCGAGTTGCATGGCGGAGGTAATCTTAGCGATGACTGGAGATCCTAAAGGGTAGAACCGTGATCCACACCGTTGGATCTGGCCTATGTGATAGTGGTCATGAGCTCTCTGGCAGAACTCACTTTCCGATTCTTCGTCAAGATATTCATAGAGTCGGGCATGGTCAACACAGTTAACCTTAACTTGGCATGGGAGGGTCCAGTCGAAGCTGGATCGCTTGAATCGGTCGCTATGCTCGGAAGCAGCAACATTGTGTTCCTGGAAAAGAACCTTGGATTGGTCGCAGGATTCAGGGATGTTGATTGTCTGTTTTGACCAGTCGATTTTTGGGTTTGTGGAGCGGAGCCAGGGGAGTCCGAGGATGACATTTTCGCTTCTGCAGGACATGACGTGGACGAGAACTTTCTGCGTGATCCCCCTGGTATTGGCATAGAGGGTACAGGTAAATCAGATAGCTCCGTGGGAGTTACTGGATTGGTCGATGTTTCAAACCAGGATGGGTTTTGGTAGTTGAGTGGTGGGGAGTTTATGCTTTCGCATGAAGTCCCAGTCAATGCAAGAGATGTCGGCACCACTGTTGATCAGAGTGCGGATGTCAATGGCTTGGAGGGTGTGCATGGGTATGATGAGCTGAACTGGGATCTGCATAGATTTGCGAGTCTCAGATACTAGTACATTGGCACATCTAGGAGGAGTCCGCGTTGACGGGGTCCTCCGTTCTAAAAATCCTTGCGGGAGAAGGAAATCCTAGCTACCGACTCGACTTCGTCATCGTCCTCGCAGTCGGCTAGCTCAGGCAAGTCATCCTTCTTCACCTTGCGGGTTTTCTTGGGGTTCTTGGATGAATCGTAGACCTTGCACTCCTTTGCCATGTGACCAGTCTGACGGCATCGGAGGCAACGGCCTTCCTTGAAACACTTCTGCCTTTTGGCTTCGGTGAGCTTGGGAGGAAGATGGACTGCATTGATGTCCATGGCGTCAGGGTCCTTTTCTTCCTTCTTGGTGTAAGTGGGTGTTACGTTTTTCCCTATCTCGTCTCCTTTACTACGCTTCCCTAGACCATATGCTTACCTCTTGCCTTGAACTCTGTCGTCTCGCTGTTCGAGCCCCGCCCGAGACAACCTTTTACCTCTGTATTATTCATATCGTTCTAAACATTCTTCCGACTTCCATGCTTTGTAAACGCTGACTCACCACTGTTCCTCAGCATTCCACCAAGTTCCACATCTGACTCATCTTTGTTCTATGGTATTCCACCTAGTTCTATTCAATTACCATGGCTTGTCTATTTAAACCGTAGTACTCGACTTGTAACACCAAGCTTGATCTTCTCAATTCAACGAGTTCTTGTGGACTTCATCTAAACCCCCGACTTAGCCTTCGTCCACCCTTCGAGTCCACCTCAAGGGAAGCCCTCTAGTAGCACCACGGCTAGAGGTACTTTGTGTCGTTCCAAGCTTCCGACCCTCGGTCCGCTTGACTCCTTTGAGATCACGTCCAGCCTACGGCGAAACGTAACAGTGGGTACATACGAAGTACTGGGTTTCTTATGTTGCTGGGCGATCCCTCAAGCTTGGCGGCGATGAGAGTCGAAGAGAGCCACCTTCTTGTACCAGTCGGCGACTTTAGTAGGGGGGTTCTCCATCTGGAGAACGTCAAACATCAGATCTTCAGGTATACCTGCAGAGTAATAGGAGACTAGAACTGAATCATCGGTTACTCCTGCGGCGGATACCTTGGACCTGAATTGGGCGGTGTAATTAGCTAAGGAAGGGGAAAGCTTGCCCTTCTTTCCGGGGATCATGTGTTTGGTGGTGAGCCACGTGAGCATGTTGGTAACCGACTCTGAATGGGAGAAAACTCCTTTGAAATCGGCGACGAAGTCGGACCACTTTCCAAGGGCGAAACCTCCGCCAGAGATCTTTGATTCTCTGAAGGTATCAGCCCATGTGGATGCCATACCTTTCTTCATGAAAGAGAGTGCATAGGCAATTCGCCTAGCATCGTCATTGTAGATTTCTGCGTTAACAGAGAGGTACAACTGTACCGAGCATAGCCAAGGCTTCGCTTTCGTGAGATTTCCATCGAAGTCCTCAGGGACTCCGAGGCGGATTTCCGTGGGCTTGGTTCCCATAGCAGGTGTCTGGGGCTGGGGAGTGGCTGGTGCCGTGGTTGGGAAAATGTGACCGCTTTGAGCAATCGGTGTTGGTGACGGTGGGGTGGGGCTATGAGGGATAACTGCGCCTGCTGAAAGCTGGTGCAATAGTAGTCTAGAGAGTTCTTGTGATTCTGCTTCCACGGATGGGGAGCGTAGCTCAAGGTCTAGGTCGGGGTTATCAGAGCCTTCAGTAGAGACTTCTGAGTCCGATGTTTCTGAGGCTGAGGATTCAGCGGTTTGCTGATCAGTGGCTCTCCACAAGGTGGAGATCGGTGGCGGTCAGGCTGAGGAGGAGGGCCTACTCGATGGTAGCTGCGACGTGATAAGCTAGAGCTTTTGTTACGCTTGGCCCAGGTAGGGTCGAGCGTAGACTCAAAGAAGAGGACTAGGGCTAAGGGGTGCCAGCGTTCTTGATGCTACAGCACAACAAGGACCTTCAGGCAAGGTATCTGCTCACGAAGAGCATGCTCAGCGTCGAAGGGTACAATGAGTCCAAGGAGGACAAATCTTATCCTGGTCTTGGGAGATCAAGCGTAGGAGTTATCAAGAGTAATATTGAGTAGCTCTAGCTTGAGGAATACAAGCATAAGGACTACTGTTTATATACTCGGGCCATAGAAGGCGGTAGAACTTTATGGAACGAGCAGGCAAACGAGGGATGAAAGGAGATGTGACTTGGGGAATCATAAGGACTCGGGACGAGTTGAAATGAGTCACATCCGCTGTGGATCTGTCAATCGGTGTCGATCAGAAGCAGCTGTCTGTCAAAGATTATCATGAAATGAAGAAGTGGTCGGAATGACCCGAAGCGACAATGACGGCAGGGTCATTAGTCGGAAATGAACAAAAGATGCGGTCCATGGGAGTATCGACCTACGTGCTGTACGAGAGTAGTCTGGGTAATGCCAGACGAGATGGATAGTGATCCATCGAGACTAAGCTAAGTAAAGAAATGAAATGAAATGAACGGGGCCAGGTCAAGTCGTAACAGGCGAGGGCATGGACGGTGCGACCGTCGCGATGAGCGGGAGGAGCTAGAAGAATGGGATGATGAGGATGGGGTAGTGGGGTGGGGACGACGGCGAAGTGGGCATTGGTTCTGAATGTGTCCTGGGCGCATGTGGAGACAGAACGGGCAGTTGTACTCTGGGCAATCAATGTGCCAGTGTCCAAGGTGGTGACAGTGAAAACAGGATGCGTTGTAGAGAGGATGGTCAGGGCTGAGGCTGATCTCACCTTCGTTCATGAGGTGAATCTGTTCGAGTCGATCGATGAGGTTGACTTCGCTGGGGGATAACGGAGAGGACGACGCAGATGGCGTCGGAGCGGCAGGCTCAGCTGGCGAAGGAACCAGGATGGTCTCGACTGGGAGGGAGGGTCGAATGGGGGGAAGAGGAAGACCAGCTTTGGCAAGATCCTGAGAGTAGCGTTCAATGTCAGCAACGAAATCCAGCATGTCAAGCTGGTGCATGGCCGACAGGAGGTATGATCGGATACGGCGGGCTATAAGACGAAGTTGGATGGAGAAGAACTCCGACTGGGCATTAGTGGAGGTGAATGAAGCGATGGGGTCGAGACGAGAGACCTGTAAGAAGGCTAAGTACAAAGATTCAAGGGGAGAATCTACATCTAAATGGGCTTGCATGGTGGCGGCTAAGTGGGAGTCTCGGAGGCGAGTCTGCAGGAGTCGTCCGGATTCACACGACAATGGGTCGGACCAAAGAGTGTAGGCGAAGCGGGGCACGTTGACAGAAAGGATGGTCTTGGGTTTCTCTTCCTTGTCGAGGACAGAGGGCCAAGGGAGGGGCATGGAGTTCCATCCAGGGGTGGCTGTGTTACTGAGGCAGTCGTCGGCGAGGACCATGGGAGGATGAATAGTGGGAACTGTCAACTCCTGAGCAAGAGGGGAGGATTCGTTGACTCCCTTGAGTGGAGGAAGAGCAGAGTCGGAGAAGGAGGATTCAGTGAGAGATGATTCAGTAGATGGGGAGTAAGACATGCTGTTATGGATTGAGGGTTGGTAGGGCTCGGTTGGTGATTCTCACGTAGAGACCAGCATGTAGAGCTCTAGGGAGGGAAGACTTTGGGGTGAAGCTTCTTATAGCTTTGGAGGATTGCTTGTGCATGTATAAACTCTCGTTCGGGGAGCCAGGTGTCGTCGGCGGCGGTGAAGCCATGCCAGTGAATGAGGAACTGACAGTTGACAGCGGAACCCCAGTGTCATACAATCTTTTCAATTTCGTACTGCTCTTCTCCATCGATAAGATCAGGTGGGGGTGATGGGAAGTTGGGGCCGTGCACGGAGTTCTCCTTGTAGGGGGTGAGGAGTGAGGCATGGAAGACCGGATGTATTTTCCATGTCTTGGGAAGGCGGAGTTGGTACGTGATCGGAGACAGTACCTTAGTGATGGTAAAAGGCCCTTCACATTTAGGGGCGAACTTCGGGTGAGTCAGGTTGCATTTCAAATTTCTGGCCTCGAGCCAGACTTGATCACCTTTCTCGAATGGGGTGAAATTCTTCTTGTTCCGCAAGGCCATGACTTGCCTAGCTAGCTCATGTGCAGCAAGGGCTTCTTGGCAGGCAGCAGTGAGTTCCTTGATGCGATCCTCCATGGCGGGGAGGTCCGTGAGTGGGAGGACAGTGGGGACCAGGGTAGGTTCATATCCCATCATTAGGTAAAATGGGGATTTACTGGTGACGGAATGAGGGCGGTGATTGTGAGCAAACTCGGCATGGATCAACCAATCTGCCCATGTGGTGGGGTTGTTTCCCGCAAAGATCTGTAAGTAAGTCTCGAGTTCCTGATTGATCCACTCAGTTTCCCCATCAGTCTGGGGGTGATACACAGTGGATAGCGCAAGGGAACATCCAAGAAGCCTACTGAGTTCTTTTGCGAAGCAAGAAGCAAATTGGGGGCCCCGATCAGAGATGATCTTTTCATAGAGGCCGAATCTGGGGTAAACTTTCTTAAAATAGAGAGTGGTGACATCCTCCGCCATGGCGTTTTTGGTGGTGGGGCAGAAAATAGCCCCCTTCGAAGATGCGAAGTCGGCCCAGACTATAACAGCCATGAAAACATTGGACTCAGGGAGATCCGTGATCATGTTGCAGGAAATCTGTTGGAAGGGGTGGGTGGCAGTGGACTTGTTAGGGGTGAGCGGAGGGGTTGTGGGGTGAGTGTTGACCTTGTGCTGCTGGCAAAGGGCACAACCCTCGACATACTTGCGAACGTACTGGGCCAAACCAGGCCACCAGAACTTGCTCGCAACGAGCTGTTGAGTTTTAAGGAAACCTGGGTGCCCAGCAGACTCGTGGTTGTGGCAGCGCCAAAGAATGGACTGACGCAGCCCAGTGACAGGAGGGATGTAGACGCGACCTTGATAGGTCAAAACGCCCTCATGGAGTTGCCAGTCGCTGAGGCAGGAGTGAAAGGCGAGAGGGATGGAGCCATCAAAGGCTTGGAGCATCTGAAGAAAGAGGGGATCGTCTTTCAACGTGGTCTTGATGTGGTCGCGGAGGGCGGAATCAATGAGGTGGACAAAAATAGACTCCGGGAGGAGGACGGTCTGGGTATTGTCCGGCACGTGGGTGAGGAAATCAGGACGCCAGGACAGGGCATCAGGGCCTGCGAGAAGAGATCCAGGGACGTGGATCATTTTGTAATCGAAGTCCGCGAGGTCTAATAGCCAGCAGGCTTGGCGGCGGTTGAGGTTCTGGGGGGCGCGGAAGTAGGTGAGGTTTTTATGGTCTGTGAAGACCTGAACAGGGATAGCGGAACCATGCAAGAGGTGGCGCCAGGACTTTAAAGCGCGGATGATAGCGAGGAGTTCACGATCATGAATGTCATAGTTTCGTTCCGCCAGGGAGAAGGATTGGGATAGATACGAACAGGGGTGCCAGGCACCATTCTCATCGGTCTGCAGCAGGATGCCACCCATAGCTATGCCTGAGGCATCTGTGGCGATGGCGAACGGTGCCACGGGGTCAGGGAGGCGAAGCACGGGTTTGGAAAGGAAGAGTTTCTTTAGACGGAGGAACGCGGCTTCCTGTGACGAGTCCCAGTGCCAGGGTTGGGTTTTCTTCGTGAGGTCGATGAGGGGGCGAGCGATGGTGGAGTAGTCTGGAATGAACTGTCAGTAGTAGTTGGCAAATCCGAGAAACGACCAGATTTCTTTGACTGAGGTCGGCACGGGCCAAGAGGTGATTCCATCAAGTTTGACGGGGTCCATGGCAAGCTTGCCAGGGGACAGGATCATGCCGAGATAGTCCACTTGTTCCGTGGCGAAGGAACACTTGGATAAGCGGAGGTGGAGATCGAGCTCTTCCATCCATTGAAGGACTCTCTTAGTCCGTTCGGTATGGAGTTGTTCGTCTGGGGAAAAGATGAGGAGGTCATCCATATAGATGACGAGCCATCCCTCAGAGATCATGTCCCGGAATGAGTCATTCATGAAACGTTGGAACGTAGCGGGGGAGTTGGTCATGCCAAAGAACATGACCATGGGTTCGAAGAGGCCCTTGTGGGTGAGGAAGGTGCCCTTCCATTGGTGTCCTTCTTTGATCCGGACGTTGTTGTAACCCCAGTGGACATCAAACTTGGTGAAGACCTTGGCGTCTTGTACCTTGTTGATGAGGTCATCAATCCGGGGTAGGGGGTACGCGTCCCGGATGGTCTGGTCATTAAGTTTCCGGTAGTCCATGCAGGGCCGAAGCTTTGGGTTGCCGTCAGAGTCCAATTCTTTCTTTTGAACAAAGAAAAATGGAGATGCTTGGGGAGAGTTCAAGGGACGAATGGCACTGGACCAGAGGTTCTCTTCTAGGAAGGCTTTGGTGGCATCGCGTTCCCGCGGAGATAGCGGGTACAGCTTGCCAATCTTGGGTTCGAAGCCTTCTTTAAGGTTAATCTCATGGTCGTAAGTCCGTTCTGGTGGGAGCTGTCCGATTGGTCGTTCTTCAAACACCTTTCGGAATCGCTCATACTCAGTTGGAAGGGTGACCTCGGGTTTCTTATTGAACTCCACCTGGGCTAGTTGCATGGCAGAGGTAATCTTGGCAATGACTGGAGAACCTAAGGGGTAGAAGCGCGATCCACACCATTGGATCCGGCCTATATGATAATGATCATGAGCTCTCTGACAGAACTCACTTTCGGATTCTTCGTCAAGGTATTCGTAAAGTCGGGCGTGATCAACACAGTTGACTTTTACTTGGTGTGGGGGAGTCCAGTCGAAGCTGGGTCTCTTGAATCGGTCGCTATATTCGGATGTAGCGATGTTGTGTTCCTGGAAGAGAACTTTGGATTGGTCGCAGGACTCGGGAATGTCGATCGTCTGTTTGAACCAGTCGATCTTTGGGTTGGTGGAGTGGAGCCAGGGAAGTCCTAGGATGACGTTCTCGCTTCCACAAGACATGACGTGAAAGAGAACCTTCTGAGTGATTCCTCCAGTGTTAGCGTAGAGGGTACAGGTAAATTGGATGGCTCTGTGGGAGTTACTGGACTGGTCGACGTTTTGAACTGGAATGGGTTTTGGTAGTCGAGTGACGGGGAGTTTATGCTTTTGCACGAAGCCCCAGTCGATACAGGAGATGTCGGCACCACTGTCAATCAGGGCACGGGTGTCAACAGCTTTGAGAGTGTGCACAGGTACAATGAGCTGGATGGGGATCTGCATGGATTTGCGAGTCTCAGATACTAGTACATTGGCACACTTAGGAGGAGTCCACATTGACAGGGTCCTCCGTTCTAAAAATCCTTGCGGGAGAAGGAAATCCTAGCTACTGACTTGACCTCGTCGTCATCTTTGCAGTCAGCTAGCTCAGGGACGTCATCTTTCTTCACCTTGCGGGTTTTCTTGGGAGTCTTGGACGAATCATAGACCTTGCACTCTTTCGCCATATGGCCAGTCTGGCGGCATTGGAGGCAGCGGCCTTCCTTGAAACACTTCTGTCTCTCGGCCTCTGTGAGCTTGGGGGGAAGGCAGACCGCGTCGACATCCATGGCGTCAGGATCCTTGTCTTCCTTCTTTGTATAAGTCGGTACGTAAGAAGTGTTGGGTTTCTTGTGTTGCTGAGCGATTCCTCTGGCTTGGCGATGGTGAGAGTCGAAGAGAGCCACCTTCTTGTACCAGTCGGCGACTTTAGTGGGGGGATTCTCCATTCAGAGAACATCAAACATCAGATCTTCGGGTATACCCATGGAGTAATAGGAGACAAGAACCAAATCATTGGTTACTCCTGTGACGGATACCTTGGACTGAAACTGGGCGGTGTAATTAGCTAAGGAAGGGGAAAACTCGCCCTTCTTTCCCGGGATCATTCGCTTGGTAGCAAGCCAGGTGAGCGCATTGGTAACTGATTCTGAATGGGAGAAAACTCCTTCGAATTCGGTGACAAAGTCGGACCACTTTCCGAGGGAGAAGCCTTTGCCGGAAACCTTTGTTTCTCTGAAGGTATCAGCCCATGTAGACACCGTACCTTTCTTCATGAAAGAGAGTGCATAGGCAATTCGCCTAGCATCATCGTTGTAGATCTCTGCATTGATGGAGAGGTACAGTTGTACCGAGCATAGCCAGGGCTTCACTTTCGTGAGGTTTCCATCGAAGTCTTCTGGGACTCCAAGATGGATTTCTGTGGGTTTGGTTCCCATAACGGGAGTCTGGGGCTGGGGGGCGGCTGGTGCTGTGGCTGGGAAGATACGACCGCTTTGAGCGATCAGTGTTGGTGACGGTGGGGTGGGGCTACGAGGGATAACTGCTCCTGCTGAAAGCTGGTGAGACAGTAGTCTAGAGAGTTCTTGTGATTCTACTTCCGCGGATGGGGAGCGTAGTTCGAGGTTGGGGTTATCAGAGCCTTCAGTGGCAGCTTCCGAGTCTGATGTTTCTGAGGCTGAGGATTCAGCGGTTTGCTGATCTGTGGCTCTCCACAAAGTGGAGATCGGTGGTGGTCGGGCTGAGGAGGAGGGCCTACTCGATGGTAGCCATGACGTGGTAAGCTAGAGCTTTTGTTACGCTTGGCCCGGGTAGGGTCAAGCGTAGACTCAAGGGGAGGTCGTGAGACTATGGAGTACCAGCGTTCTTGACGCTACAGTATGACGAGGACCTTCGGGCGAGGTATCTGCTCACGAAGAGCATGCTCAGCATCGAAGGAATCGATGAGTCCTGAGAGGACAAGTCTTATCCCAGTCTTGGGAGGTCAAGTGTAGGAGTTATCTCAGAAGTGATATTGAGTAGCTCTAGCTTGGGGGTTACAAGCGTAGAGACTAAGGTTTATATACGCGGGCTCAAGAAGGTAATGGAATATCGTAGAATGGACGGAGGAATTAAGGGAGATACAGTGGACAACAAAAGTGTCCCAATGTTGTACCATTTTGCAAAGAGTTTGTATTTACAAGATAACTAGCACAAATATGGACAAACACTTGCAGGGTCACTGATAGCCCTAACTCATACCTTCCTAATGCAGCTC
>JBBPSV010000205.1:0-26561 GCA_038093795.1 Retiboletus fuscus
CTCCTGTCCCTGTTGAACAAAACCTTCTGGCTGCTTCATATAGATCTCTTCGTCAAGCTGTCTGAAGAGGAAGGCAGTCACGACATCCAGTGCATGGATGAGCCAATTCTGTTGGCATGCTATTGCGAATAGTAACCTGGCTGTTTCGAAGCGAGGTACTGGTGCAAAGGTATGTTCATAATCCAATCCGAAGACTTGTGTAAAGCCTTTTGCTACGAAACGTGACTTCTTGTGTCCGTTCGGCTTGACAACGTACATCCATCTTCCCGTAATGGGCGTTTGTCCTGGCGGTAGGTCTGTAAGTTCCCATACCTCTCTCTTCATCAACGATTCCATCTCTTCTTTCATCAATTCACGCCAGTCGTGCTGTTCTGATGGTGGTAGCTTGGATACGTCTCGGTAATGTACCAGAATGCCTATGGCATGTGCAGCTGCGACTGCGTGAACTTGAAACCATTGAGTGCTATACATCTGACCTAAGTCATCCTGCTTGTTGGTTGGTCTCGAGTCTGTGCTCGGTTTGATTGACTCCTCCTGAAGTAGATCCTTCCCGGATGTGAGATCCTTCTTGATATCCACAGGTGGTCTATCTCCATAGGCGTTATCTGGTTTCAACGTAGGCTTCTTAGCTCTTCCAGATCGTCTTGGTTCAGGGGTTGATGGTCTCTCCTGTTCTTCTTGATGGCTCTCAGATCTCCTGTGATCTGGTCTCCTCTGGTGAGGTAGTTGTCTATGGTCAATGTCCCACTCCATCTTAGCTTGTCTGGGTGGTAGCCATGAAGATGGTCTAGGCGTCTTTGGCTTGACATATGTGCTAGGATAATCAGGAGGTGGTGCTGTATCCGTTTGTATAGGAGACAGTGCTCTAGGTGGTGGATCCATCGTCGGTGGATCAGGTTCTTCGTCCATGGGAATGTAAGAATGATGAGAGTCGGGTGATGAATGTTGAGTAGTTGGTGTTGATGATCTGGATGATGCAGAGTGTTGCGATCTCTGATCAGGAGGTGGTGGTTGATTATGCAGATCTCCTCGAGCTCTGACTCTAATGCCAATAGATAGAGAAGTGTCCTTCTCTGTAGAGTCTTTATCTCGGGGTTCGATGTTGTCATTATCTTCATCCTGTGAAGGCGGATTGTCGGGTAGTTTGTCGTACACTTTCTGGGATGATGTGGAAAGGTGAACTCGTCGAACGTGGCAGTTGATGAGATGATGACCTGTCTTCTCGTTTTCGACCAGAAACGATAAGCTTTGGTGTTAGATTCATATCCAATAAATGTCATCTCCTCTGCTTTCGGCTTTAGTTTATTGACTCTTTGGTCTTTAGGTATAAAAACGTAAGCCAGTGACCCAAACACTTTGAAGTATGATACATCTGGAATGTTTCCACTCCAGAGTTCAATAGGTGTTCTCCAATTGATACGTCGCATGGGTTGACGATTGTATAGGTGAAGTGCTGTCTTCACCGCATCCTGCCAGAACATATCGGGTAGTCCAGCGTGGTGCCTCATAGCTTCTGCTTTCTCCATGATGGTCCGATTAAAGCATTCAGCTCTTCCGTTCTGTTGTGGGAGGTGTGGAATGGATGTTCTATGGACAATCCCTTTGGTCGTGAAGAACGCCAAAAGATCTTGATTAAGATATTCCCCTCCTCGATCTGAACGAACAGAGCGGAGTGTGTAACCCGTCTGGGTCTCAGCCCAAGCAACTAGTGCTTTGAACTGGGTAGGAGCGTCGGACTTGCGTGCGAGAAAAGCACAAGCAGCAAAACCGGAGTAATCGTCTATGAAGGTCATGATCCACTTGGCCTTGATCTGCGACAAAGTCGGCAGTTCAACTAGGTCAGTGTGGATCTCTCCAAGTAGAGTGGTAGCTCTCTTGGATGAAGCAGGTAATTCTCGTTCATGCATCTTTCCCATTGCACAACCAGGGCAAGGAGGATATGATGCTGGTGGTGAGGGAAATAGTGGTACACCTTTGGTAGATAGGTGTGCATGATGAAGGGCATTCTTAGACGTGTGCCCAAAACGCATGTGCCACAGGTCGTAGTTCTGCACATCTTGTAACGACTTGATCCCACCATCTGGAGTAATCAACAGAGACTGAAACCAGTGGAGAGGATTGTTTGGTAATAAAGCAGACGCCTGTATTACCAAACGTCGTTCGCTATCCCAGATCTTGGTAGTATCTTTAATCTCGCACTTGTAACCATTCTTGGTGAGTGCGGTCACCAATAGTAGTCGGTGTGATGTGTCTGGTGCATACCATACTCCATGGAGTATAGTGATATGCGAAGGTTTCTGTGAGAACGGCTGCATAATACACACCGTTCCTGGTCCAATCATTTTCATGATGGCACCGTTAGCTGTATTAGCTAGTCTCTTGGTTGTTCCGAGGTCACAGAAGTCGTCTAGGTATGGTGTGATATGGTCAGAGCAACCACTATCCACCATCCAGTGATCCTTGACAAATGTTGAATCCTTACTTCCAAGGACAAATAGTCCTGAGTAATAGTCAACATCATAGTTGTCATTCCAATCATCGTAGCTAGGGACATAAGAGCCAGCACGTTGTGCCTCATGATGATCATGGTAGTCCCATTTCCATTCTCCGTTTGCTTTGCGATGGGTATCTCCGTAAAAGTCCTCTTCGATAACTCCAACTCCTTGCAAGGAAGTCTCAAGGTCCTTAGAAAGGTGCCTCGGTGTAGAAGGTGGAGTTGCTCTGAAAGTGCTTGGCTGGTTTAGGAAGTCCAAGCCTTTCGATCAGGGATGTGGACCCTGATGCTATCCCCATTCTGTCGTCTTCATCGTTCCTATCTCCCCATCCTGCAGCAGCGGTAGTAGATTCGACCTCTTCATGGTTGAACTTGTACGCTTGAGCGGGTAGCTCAAAGTCCTGCTCAGCATAATCTTCATCGTACCCCCCATCATACTCTATGACGTGGGTGAATCCATCAATCTCATGCACTTGTGCACGGCCCCGCTGTCCACGACCTCTTCCTCTACCTCTACCACGCTTTTGCTGGCGTGTCTGGAAGTTCTGCCTATTGTGGGCAGCTTGCTCATTTGAGCGTTCCTGTTGGTAAGGATGAGTGTTACCTCTTTGGTTACCTCGTCCCCTTCTCCCTCCTCAATTCATCCCTCGAGTGGGGAAGCCTCCTCTCTGAGGCTGTACCTGTCCATTCCAGAGCCGTTGCTGTAGAGGTGGTGGACCTCGTTGGATAACATTGGTCCTATGCGCCTCGGATTCTTGTCCGGTTTGAATGTAGTGAGCGCGTGAGGTAAGGGGAGTGCATGTAGCACCTCGAAGTTGTAGTTCTGATGCAATCTTCAGTACGATCTCCTCAACTTTGAAGTTGGCTAGAGTCGTGGTCTGTGTGATGGTAGATAGGAAATTTGCCCATGATGGTGGTAGTTGGGCAAGTATAAACATGGCATGGAATTGATCCTTGAGGTCTAATCCTGCGATAGCCATGTCGTTGAAGTTCTTCTGGATCTGGTTCACCACAGTGACAACGTCACTGCGTTCATTCATGTGGTGAGACATAGCTTCTTTAAATAAGTAGAACTGGCCTGTGACTCCAGTGGTGCCATAGAGCGTGGCTAGCTTGTCCCAAAGATCCTTGGCTAAGGATGGACAATCAACGAGAACATTGTTGATGTTCCTTGGGACATATTCCCAGATAACAAGGTGTTGTAACTCTGGTGATATATATACCGACATGGTCCCCAGAGTTTGTGCGTCGTGTTGCTTCCACTTGAGTCTATCCGCGAGTAATCCAGCTGGGTCGGCATTCATGAGTCCAGCATGAGTGGTGTCTCCTGTTATCCAGGAGTATGTACCGATGATGTTAAGGGCACTGCGGATGAGCTGAGTCCAGAGATTGTAGTTAGAAGCTCCTGTAAGAACTGGAATGCGGGATTGAATGGAAGAGTCGATCTTGAACTCGGAGATGGATGGAAGTGCCATAGTGAATTAGTTGAAGATGATTGAGAAGATAAACTGTTCGAAAGAATCAAGGTTAGCACTCGCATATTCTAACTGAGAATAGGATGGAGTATGTGTGGGAACATCCAGAGTATGGAATATAGGTAAAGGTGATAGAAGAATATGGAGCGGGGTAAGGTTGGATTGGGCGAGGAGTGCTGATGGTGTTGGTTCTTGACTTTGTATCATAGATAGTGACTCAAACTGGACAAAGTCCAAGTTCTCCACATAATGTGGGTTGATGATACAAATGTCGTCTGTAATGTAAAGGAATTCCTGGTCACAGGATTCATAGAACCATTCAAAAGAGTATCATGAATAAGAGTTCATGATTATAAGGGAATCAGCAGCTCCTGGAAACCTCTCAGAGTTGTGCCCTAATCCTGGCTGCAAATCTCTTGCGTAGCGACCTCCTAGGTATCTCGACATGGGCCATCTTGACCCTAATTGGTTTCTTCTTAACCCGTCTCCGTGGAGCTTGATGAGGTCGTAAAACCCATCTAAGTCTCTCATCTTCTTGCAGAATGCCTTCAATCTCTTCGAGTTCCCGATTAAGTCTCTGTACTTCCTCCCTAGCTCGTTCACCTCCTCTAGTGAGGGCATCGATCTCCCGTTCCTGATCCTTAATCTTCGTTAGCGAATCGATATAAAGCTGATAGTAAGGGTGTTGCGCTTTAAAGCACAGTCTGTGGTACTCATCGAATTGCCTGTTCCACTCTCTCTGCGTCGGTACTTCTCCAATCTTGTATCTCTGCTCAGCAGGTATGACAATATCGTCATATGGATCCGTAGGGAATGGGTTTCCAATCCATCTGTAGTGGTCAAAGTCCTGAAAGTTGACTTTGAGGGATCTGAGGAGATTGATGAAGTCATTGTTCATGACAAAGTGGTCTCGACGCAGGATTTTGTATCCTTGGAAGTGAAGAGGGATATGAGGTGTTAACTCGTATGAGTCGACAGGGAATGCAAAGCCGGTGCTTTCATAGTAGGATGCGATGGTTTCTCCGCGATACACAAAGGTGTTGAAATAATGTGGGGTGTCGAAGTTCATTCTCTCGAGTTCTTCATGGGGTATCTGAACCAGAAAGACGACTCGGTTCGTGATAGGAACTCGGTTAGAAATAATAGGAATCTGGAGAAGAACCTTTGGAAAGATGATGAGGTTGCTTTCTCCATTGTCAAGATGAACTTCGACTGTCATCGGATCCTCTGTCGCTAAGTCTAGCAACGTATCTGGATCTTCCATCTCTTCGTCGTGCCAGTATGTAGCCTGGAGGGAAGGCACGCGCAACGGGCTGAGGTGATGGAAGAGATGGCAGTTCTCCCATCGAAAGGCATCTGGAGCGAGTAGTGGGGCTTGCATTCTCGATCGCGTCGATTATCTGGTAAGGAGGAGGAAGTGGAGTTGATGGTATACGAATGTGAAGGGCTGGTGGGGAAGGTGCAGGAAGTGGCGGGAGTATAGGTTGGTCCAGTGGTCCAACGTTGGCAATCCAGGCAGGTTCATGGTCTGGATCTCTGTCACTATCGTACTCGGGAGATGATTGAACCAAGGTTTCATCCTCGGTATTCTGCTCAGGTGTGGTAGGCGGTGTGTCCGGTAGTTCAGCGAATGGTCTCTGAGAATCCGGCATAGATAGGATAGGGGGAGAGGCTGGAGTTGGTTGGAAAGGGAGAGAAGCCGAAACTGATGTGGAAGTGGTCTGACACGGACAAGCCTGATCGATCGCTGTATAGCGTCGACACCTGATACACCTTGAAGATCCGCACGGGCAGATCTCTCCTGTCTCTAGCAGGGTTCCGCAAGTGTCACAAGGGATGTGATCAAGCAGTCCAGGGACTCTGGTGAAGTTCCCGACTCGTCTCTGTGGGAAGTCTGTATGATCTACTTGTACCTCTTGAACCACGTCGTCTGGGTAGACGGTCGTCGAAGTGGTCAAGGTATGGGTGGAGGAATGAGTATGATAGATCAGTGTAATGCCATGGGTATCAGAAGCAAGTCTGAATATAATAATAAACGAGTCTGCGGTGATAATCACTGATCCTGCAATGGCAAGGATAGGATATCCACCAATCGCTGCTGTGAAGATAAAGAACAGCGCGATGCACCAGACACTACCAAGAACAACCTCACTCTCACTGCGCAAGCTTGGAACAGACATCTGAATCGACGGTAAGTTACAAGCCTGCAGGGCTCATAACCTATGGAAATACCACAGGTAATTCCACGTGCGCAGCTGAGGGCAACGAAGGGAAGAAGTGGGCCTGAAGTGGGAGATACTCACTTCTAGGAGAGTGAGAGGCTGTAAGCGTATGCTGAAGTCTTGATAGCTGACTGGGGATTCCGAGTAGGAATTAGACTTATATTATGAGAGTGGAGACACGTCCTACTTATAGGATATCATGTCTGTATGTACGTATGTACATCTCTATCATAATAGGTAAGTCCATGGAACATTAGAGAATGTCATGGAACGTATGTATAATACATTTGTAATGTATTAGAAATAGTCTTGGTAATGCCAAGACATTTCTCAGTCAGCTGTTGTCCTATTGGACGATAAGATATCTGTTATCTATGATGTCATATATGATGAGTAATGGATATAGCATAATGGCCTCTGTCTAGGCCCTCCTAGAATCATGGTAGTTGATAAGAAAGATAAGATATGAATACCATGATTCCCGATAACTCTCTCTCTCTCCTTATTGAAAAACCGAAAACAAAGTCACTAAAAATTCCACAGACAGTCATAGTACGATAGAAAAGATATACCGTCGAAAAGAACAGTCATAGAAAGAATTCTGACATCACACAGAAAAATCCCGAACATGTCTCGCAGTCATTCCAAGTACCCCTTTGTTTCTCCTGCGTATAGAGACACGACGCACATTTTAAATACCCTCCTTCACACTCCTTTAGACTCTTACACCAGGGTGACTCGGTAGGAGCAGACGTGAAAGAAGACCGAAGAACACAAGTCGGGTCGGATGCTCGCACATCGGGTTTAATCATCTATCCTATTTACTCACATTCGCTTACCCTTACTATTCTTTTACCTAGACTGTGGATTTGGACGGACTCGAGCATGCAAGAATTGGGATTTCCTTTGGACATACAAACGCGACCGGGAATTACAAGTACACTATGATGGGATAGTAACTACGAAGATGAAGAAGGGGGGAGCGCCTACTCGATCCTGCGCAACTCCTCCATGACCTCCTCCATTACCCCCAACACCTCCTTGTGCTCGACCTTGAGCGCCTTGATACTAGCCTGGATTTGCCGAATCCTCTTCTGGGACTCAAGGAGGTGGCAGATAGCCACGTTGCGCTTCTTCACGGCCTTGGACCGTCCAGACAAACTGGACACCTTGATGGTCACGGTCCTCGCCTTCATCTTGGCCTTGACCAGCGTCGCCTCTTCCTCTTCCTCGTCTTCGGAGACCTTGATGATCCTGGGTGTCAGCTTTGTCACCCGAGAAGGTCACACTAAAATCCCGATTAGCGAACGCATGAGAGGGATGCGGATGGGACTCACCAGGAACTGCGACCTCCACTTTCCCCTTTCGCCTCCCACGCTTGACCGACCGGCTGCACTTGACCCTAGAGAGCGAGCAGCTCGCACATGCTGCCCCCTCAATCCCGATGCATTCCCACTTGCCTTGGACGCACTTTTCGCAGGGTGGAAGTGGTTGCGCCCTCTCCTTCTCCTTCGCTTGCCCGGGCTGTGGGGCGTCTTCCTCAACCTCAACCTCGTCGTCGTCGTCATCCTCGATGTGCTGACGCTAAATCCGAGTCAAGTCGGGATTTTCGTGTAACAACCAACCACTTACCTTCCTGTTCCCGGCCGTCCTCCTCTCGAACGACTTGTCTGAGACCAAGGAGGCCTCAGATGACATGGCCCACATCCCCTGCACAGACCCGGATCCAGACGGGACCAACGCTTCTTCGACCTCCATCGCGCCCTCGGTGTCTTGCGTTGGTTCGAAGGCAGGCGCGACAGCAGAGAGAGGGGGCGCCGCCAATGCTGCCTTCCAGTTGGCGTGCTGCTGGTCGGCCTTGGCGATGTCCTTGGCCATGCTCTCGTCGAGCCCGGCGTTGAGCCCGAGCGACGCGGTGTCCTCCATCGCCTTCATAAGAAGATCCTGCAGTTTGATGAAGTTAGTATCGTTAGGGAGACAACGAACGTAGTGGGACGTACCAGGGCAATGCTCCAGCCCCTTACCCATATCTCCTTGTCATCCCTCAGTTCTTCCTTGTCATCAGGCATCATCTTCATCAGTGTAAGGACGTGTTCCCGAATGTCTTCGAACATCTTCTGAGCCGCTGTGCACTCGGCAGCCTTGGGATCGGATTTCTGCATGAGGGCAGAGAGGCACAATTGGAAGTCGCTCATGGTGGTAGGAGGAATGGGGAGATGATGATGGTGATAGCAAAGGTGGAATGTGGATGGCCACATGTCTTGTATGGCCGTTCAGACTCAGTCGATTTCCTGCATTGTCATTTGAAACTCAGAATATTCCCATGCCACAGGCTTGCACGCGACTGACTGAGGACAGTCAGTAGTCAAGTCCCCCATGGGTGTAGAGAACAATAGTTCTCTACGCTTATATCCTTCTTTCCCCCATATTCCTACAGCACCCCTCTGTCTTCTAGAACACTCCTCTCAAATCCTGATCGCGGTCTGGCCATTCCTGTCGCTGTCCATAAATCCCAAATGCTTGGTAAGTCAACCCGAAATTCCACAGTAAGTTGGGTTTGTTATATAAATTCTGTACTTCGTTTGGATGGTCCTTTCACATTTCCTCACGTGTTTACATATCATGTGACCTCAAAATGGACACTTTGCACCATTTGGGTGCAACCCAACATTCACTTACCTCATTTCCTATTCTATTTATATGTATCCAGGGGCACCATCCCGTCTTGTCCATATGTCGTCAGCTTTAGGTTTTGAAGAACGTTAGCGTCCGGATTGGGTCATGTTATAAGTACTTTGTACCTAGAGTCGTAATTCAGCTTTTGCTCACTCGCATTTCAATCGTCTAAGTCTCTCATCGTCACCGTCCATCATTCATTGTCACCACGCATCATCCAACGTTTCCAACTCATCGCTCAACATCCCCCCCTTCATCGCTTTTAATTCCAGATATGAATTCCGCATGTAGGAATTCCGGAAAATTCCCTTCAACTCCATTCCAACTCGGATTTCATTTGGGTTTACCAATTCTGCTGGGTAAAATTCCTGAAGTCACCTCCTGACCTTCCCCACTTGCCAGAATCCCTTAGGGACGAACTCATCATACCCTCAGACCCCCTTTCTGCTAGCTCAGGCCAGAATGCTTGTTCCTGCAGGTCCTCCGAGCTTTCAATCTCTTTATTGCAGCTCGCGTAGATTACAAAATTTTGGCCTCAGCCTGTAGTAGACACAACCCCCAATCCTAACAGCAACTCATCATCCAAATAATGTTGAATCTCACCCTTGTAGTTCCAGGAGGCTCTAACAAGCAGTTCCGACTCCTGCAGGCTGTCTTGGACTCAAAAAATACCGATCCTGTGGCTCTTGGTGACAGAAAGAACTCAATACTTGACTGTCACTCAAGTTTGGACTCTGACTCAGATGCGGACTCAGATGGTGACGATCGTCAAAAGGAACCCAATCTCTCTCTTGGCGATGATAACCAACTCGAAGAACCCATCGAGGCTTGAACTCTGATGCCTCCTCCAGTCTCGAAGAAGTGCAAATGCAATCAGAAAGGTGCATACATTCAGGTAGTAGTCTCATATCTCCTACGGTTACTTATGATCTTGTAGAGAAACTAGCTTCTGAACCTGTCAAAGACATCACATTCGTTGCTACCATCACCTCTGCTGCAGAAATGAAGAAACCCCATGCAAGACAAACAGCAAAGGGTGCTGAGTTCTCTTTTTCCCTCGAGGAGCCATGGGACACACTACTTGCTCAGATATTGTCAAAGATCTCTGCCGCTCTCAATCCCGAGGTGATCGCATTTGACGACTACGAGATCACTTACTTCATACCCCATGTTCTTCCTAAACCTGGTCTGTCGCTTATGAACGCAAGTGATTTCAATGGATTGCTCAAGTGTGTGAGAAATTTGATCGGAAAGGACTCTAACCCAACCATCAATCTTCTTGCTATTGAGAAAGAGCACGCAAAGACCCCAGGCTGAGGTACTGATGAGGACAAAGAAGAGAATGCTCCGATGAAAAAAGGCAAAAAATGAGTGATTATACCTATATTTTCTTATTCTTGCACTACTGATGCAGGATACAGAAAGAGTCCGAGGCTGTTCTGCCTGGCAATGAAAAGAAGATTTGGTTTATTAAGGAACTCCAAGAGCGTTGGGTTTGCAAAAAACCTGACATGGCATGTGCATCACCCCATTGCTACATCAATCCGATCACTGATGAGCATCTCCCACTCAATTCTGAACGGTTTGATTGTTGGGCTTTTGCCCTTGTGCGTTATCAGGTCCCCCTTTTTTGTTTGCTAACATGGCCACTGAAATATAATAGCTCAAGAATGATGACACTGTGGCAACCATGGGGAAGCCACCTCATAACAAACTTTTTGACGACCAGAGTAAGCCTCCAGTCAGCCCTGTTCTTCAGCGACAACTTGAGGCACAAGCTGCCAAGTCAAGTGCTGGCAATCAGGCCGTACCTGCGCCTGTATTCAACTTCTCAATCAGCAACGATATCCTTGGTCTCATTTGTCCCATCAATGCACAGCCTGCTCCTGTGCAACCACAGGTGGGTCTTGGCAACCACCTTATACCTCCAACCCATATGCTTGGACCTGATATGTCAATCACCGACTTTTGCGCTATGTACGAACTTTCTCTGGATGTCCTTGACAAGCTTCAGTGAAACAAGTTTGCTAATGCATCACACCTTCGCTTCATTGCCATCCCGAACCTCATGGAGATGGGGTTTCTCTTTGGTGAGATTGCTGTGCTGCGTGATGCCATCGAGAAATGGTCTAGGCTCGTGTAACGTTTTTTTGTGCTGGACTCGGAGTCACTTGCAAATCATTATATACTACTATGCACACACAATGCGGCTGTACCAATAAAGGACTACACTGTTCATCACTAGAAATACCCCGAGTGAATGAAATAACCACAAGCGTCCTCTGGTGTTATGATCTCCGTCACTTCATACATATCCCACATGATTCCGTCTCCTTGTGTCATACCATAGTACTCATTGTGATGGCACAGCCAAAGTTTGATCTTCGAGAATGCTTCTTCTATAGGATTGAGGTCGGGGGAGTATGGGGGAAGATATTCCAGTTGGACGCCTAGAGAGTAAGTTCTAAGTCACGGGTAATGCTCAAACATGACCTTCCAGCCGAATTCAACTAACCAGAGCGATCAAACAGTTCAAGGACTTCAGCGCTATGATGGATTTGAGTGTTGTCCATCACAATGACACAAAGACCGGGGGCCGGGTAAGCTTCACATTTTGGAAGCTGTGGTGCACTGGGCTCAGGAAGGGAACAGAGTAGACGAATATCATGGAGAAAACTTACTATGCTATTCTCCAACCAATCAAGGAATACTGCTTTTGTCATAGATCCTTCAACAACGGTGGCAGAGATGATACCATCCATTGTGAGGAGGACCTTGGTACTCGTGTGACGGCCACACACAAACACTTGCTTCTTCTCTGCACGATGTCCCTTCTGAGATCTCCCATAATGCCAACAGATAGTATGTTCATCTTTTGAAGTTTTATCGACAAAGCCAAGCTGGTTTGGCTCATACTGAGCCATGCGGGCAATGAACTCTGCATGGCGGTCTTCACTGCGCTCCTTGGCAAGGTGCCAGAGCTTTTTTCGGCTCATGCCTGCACATTCAAGCTCATTGAAGATAGTGCCAAAGTGAAGGGAGATGAATCGGTTGTGCTTGACAAGGGAGAGGAGTTCGTCTAGGAAGTAGTCCGGCCTAGCATGAATGAGACGGAGGATGTAGTCAATGTCATCGTGGTCAAGGAGGCGAGGTCGTCCATGAATGCCTTGAGTATGGTTGACGACATCACCTGTCTCCCTCCAGAGCTTTAGGATGCAATAGAAAGTCTGTTCAGAGAAGCCACAGCACTCCAGGATGTCCTGGAGGCAAACAAGCCCTCGTTCATGAAGCCTGATTGCTGCCAGCTTGAGATTGTGGCTGATTTTTCGATTGGGCATTGTTTTAGCAGGTGACTAGTTACAATTTTGTAATCTACGCGAGCCATGACGTGACTGCCAATAATTACTCAAACGGCTGTAATCTGTCCTAGTACCACAACTTGGTCTCTTGCCAGTGGCCCGGGCATGCATGGTGATGCATTCAGTCAGTTGACCACGAGCCAAGTTTATGCCTCCTATTGATTGGGTCCAGTCTATTGATAATGCATTAAAGTTTACCAGATGGATCCCTCCATTGAACTGCATGTCTGAATCTGTACTTGTGTAAATGCATCACTCAGTGGCACTTTCCGTGATCAATGATCCATTGGCCTCGTTAATGCATCAAAGTCTATCTGGTGCCCCATTGATGCATCATTTCACCAATCTGTTCGATATGCCTTCAAAATTACGGTGATGCATCAACATTTACCTAATCTGTAGAATGGATTGCCTGATGTTCGCAGTGATGCATCAGGTTTGCCCAAGGGGTGGCAGTTCTGTGCCAGTGGAGCCTGCAGGTGATCTTCACATCGTCAACACCATTATCGAAGCTTCCTTTGGTCCTGGCTTCGGACGCCAGGTATATTAGCCCATCTCAGGCTCCGCTCTCCTTGAGCTTTCTCTCTCATCCCTCTCTCATTGTGCATGTTTCCCTCCTCATTCTTTTTTTGCCTTTTCACTACCGCCCACCCATTTCAGTCCTTAGGTTGGTCCTTTCAACTTCATGCTCGTCCTTTTGCCTCGCCTCTCATCATCCCAGCAGTTCTCTCGCCCTTGCTGACTCCTCTCTTGCCCTTCGCTCCCATCTCGGATGAGTTCCCTGCCTCATACCTCTCTTGGCATCGCATGTGTCCTTTCCTTTGCTTTTTCGCTCCCACTCACCCGTTATAGTGCTTAGGTTGGTCCTTTCATGTTCATCCTTTCCCCTCACATCTCATCTTCCAGCGGTATTCTCGTCCTCGCCAACTCCTCTCCCTCCCTTTGCTCTCATCTTGGGTGTTAGTGACCCCAGTTGCAGGCGACTGCCCACAGCACTGACTTCACTCCTTTGCTGTCTGCGTTCTGTGGTGTTCAAGTCCATAATAATCATGATGCATCAATGTCATTGTAATTTACCCCTCCATAGATTAGCTCGGTCTAGTAGATTTGGGGTGATGCATTAGTATAATCTAATATATCCTTTCAATGAAAAATCTGTATCTTGTATTATGCCGTATGTAGATCTAATGCATCACGATGAATGCAGATCGAGCAGACTAGATGGACTCGTTAATGGGAGGCTTTGACACTACCCTTCAATGATTGTCCACTGCGATGCATCAATCTGTCTCATGTCTGTATAGACCATTTCAAGAACTTAACAAATGTATTATCGTGATACTAGTCAATGGTTATATCTCGTTACCCACTCTTGCCCGAAACACAATAGATCTTGATGAGCTCATGACTTCAATCGGGCTTCCTTTTCCTTTGCGTCCAGATAGTCAGAATGCAGAAAGAACAGAGTTTGCGTAAACTTACTTCTTGCTCACGCCCTCAGTACTCTCTCCCACCCGCTTGCCTTTTTTCTGATTGGCCAACGATTCCTGTCGTTTGTCATGCCCGATCTCATGATCAACGAAAGTTGACCTATTTGTTCCGATCGCATCTGCCGTGGCGTTTCGCTTAGATAGAACAGGCACACGCTTGGATGTGCGAGTCTTGGATGGAGAAGATATGACAGTTGATTGGGACCCTGGTCGTTTGGTGGGAGTGAGCACTCCCTGGGATGCATCACCAGCCTGAGGAGTAATGGGTTCTGTCTGCTGAGTGTTAGCGGGAAGGGCTGGTGAGGGTGACTGAGGATGACCCGATGCCATGGTCGCAGGAGTGTCGTGGCCGTTTGAGCTCGCTGTGTCAGCTGATGCATGAGAAGGGATTCGTCACTATTTCTGACTCAGTGTCAGTATGAGACATACCTGTAGGAGTTCTTTTTGCAGTTGATTTAGCCGATTTCTTGGCGACAAGGGTCTTCTTCAATTTGGAGATCTTGGAGACATTTGCTGTGCCAGCTGGGGCAGAAGGAGTCGCATGAGTCTCCCCTTCTGTCAGGTGCTCAGAAGATACAACTGCGTTACACTTGACTCTCGGTTTTGGACAGGATTTGGTAGTCGTTTTTGCTTTGGACCGATGAAGAGATTGAAAGCTTGGAGGACCTGCAGGAACAAGCATTCTGGCCTGAGCTAGCAGAAAGGGGGTCTGAGGGTACGATGAGTTCGTCCCTAAGGGATTCTGGCAAGTGGGGAAGGTCAGGAGGTGACTTCAGGAATTTTACCCAGCAGAATTGGTAAACCCAAATGAAATCTGAGTTGGAATGGAGTTGAAGGGAATTTTCCGGAATTCCTACATGCGGAATTCATATCTGGAATTAAAAGCGATGAAGGGGGGGACATTGAGCGACGAGTTGGAAACGTTGGATGATGTGTGGTGACAATGGACGATGGACAGCGACGATGAGAGACTTAGACGATCGAAATGCGAGTGAGCAAAAGCTGAATTATGACTCTAGGTACAAAGTACTTATAACATGACCCAATCCAGATGCTAACGTCCTTCAAAACCTAAAGCCAACGACATATGGACAAGACGGGATGATGCCCCTGGATACATATAAATAGAATAGGAAATGAGGTAAGTGAATGTCGGGTTGCACCCAAATGGTGCAAAGTGTCCGTTCTGAGGTCACATGATATGTAAACACGTGAGGAAATGTGAAAGGACCGTCTGAACGAAGTACAGAATTTATATAACAAACCCAACTTACCGCAGAATTTCGGGTTGACTTACCAAGCATTTGGGATTTATGGACAGCGACAGGAATGGCCAGACCACGATCGGGATTTGAGAGGAGCATTCTAGAAGACAGAGGGGTGCTGTAGGAATGTGGGGGAAAGAAGGATATAAGCGTAGAGAACTATTGTTCTCTACACCAAGTCTCCTGGGAATGAGTGTCAGGTGGAGATGGTGGAGGGACAGCAGGAAGGTGAGGCCTAGCTGGGCTGGGGTTGTATTTGACAGGGGGGAGTGGAGGGAGTTCTGGGTCAGCACCAAGGTCTATGCTAGCAAACTGGGTCAATCGGAGATCAGAGACTGGCGGAGTTCCAAGCAAGTCCAGTGTGATCCCCTAGAAGTCCCAGTTGTGCTCAGAGAAGCTGGTGTTAAGATTAGGGCCTGTGGTGCCAGAAAAGGAGATGCCATTGGCTGATATGGGACCACCTCCATAACCGAATGCGTTCTCTGTGCCCGAGGCATACCCACTCATCGAATTGAATGGCGAGAACGACTGTACTGATGTCAGTTCAGGAATGTTACAAGTTGACCCAAAGTTGACACCAAATGTATTCTGGTGAATTGCTGAGTGAACGGAGTGAATGCTACGAAAAAGACTGACCTGCAGACCACTAATTACCAATGCTTCATTTGGTTGTGTTGATGCATTACTTTGAAACATCGATCAATCTTGGCGAGAAGGCGCGACGCTGACAGTTCCAGATGGACCCCAAGTCCCAGATGATGCATCAATGTCAACCAAACTTGAAGGACGTGATGCATCTCCTGCAATCTATGGAAGGGATTGAGTTGGGATATAAAAGACGAACCATCTAGCCCACCTCGAACTCATTCCGACCAATGCTGCCCACCTGAATATCCATATTCTCCCATTCGTCCATGCCTTCATCTTCATCCTTGTTCCCCTCCTCCTCATCTTCTTTCTGCCCTTCCATTGTTGGGTTTCCTGTTGATCAGCCGCCCGAGGATCCATCAAAGTTAGTCAGGTAGCTAGCCTCTGCATCTGCATCTTCATCTGTATCAGCTTCACTGACTTCATCAAGTTTGTTCAGAGGCGCATCCTTCATTGGATCACAGATGTCAGGGGCTATGGTAACGTTATCAACGCTGATTGTAAGGCGTTAGTTGGCTGAGAAACTCACGGAATAGGACCTCAGCATACTCCTGGAATGCGGAGAGCATGGCATTCTCTTCTTTTGGGAAGAGGGATGCGAATGTGTTACCTTGAGGAGTCTCGTCAGGATGGCAGCTGCAGAGATAGTCAGTACGCATCATCCAACCACGAGAAATTGAGAACTTACGATAATGAGGTGATCTCCCAGTTTCTCGAAGGATCTGGCCCGGCACAGATGAAAGATACCGCAAAACGGGTATGGTGTTTGATCAGCTTTGCGATACATGCAAGCACGTAAGGGAGGTCATCAATTGTGTTATGGAGTGCGTCAGGCTCACTTGTTAAGACCTAGGACTGAAAACTGACCGTTGTATCGCCAGGGGATCTGTTTCTTCCCCTGGTTCCAAGTCGACCTGGTCCTTAGATTTCTTCTCTTGCGACTCATACATCTGTTGGATCCTTTTCTTGACGTCGTCTTCCTCGGCATCAAGAAGGTTCTTCAAGAGTTTTTGAACTGCACTAATAACTTGACCCAGGGTGGTGATATTCCCTGCCTCTTGCTCGGCCTTGATTTGAGGTTTGATTCAGTCATCGTAGTACTTGAGAACGTAAAGCTCAGCAGGAGTGCGAACGTGTGAACCTTTCGGCTCTACAGCCTTGTCAAATACAGAGATTTTCTTTTGTTGCAGGCGGCTCCTTCATGAGGTGTTTGTATGCCAGCGAAACCATGTTTGTAGTTGCTACATTAATAAATATATAAGCCAGACTGAATGAAAGTGGGAAGCAGAAACTCTGAAAGTGTCAAGGAAGCAGAGATCGACTCACGCCTTTACGTGCATTGACAGCAACCCCTAGGGCTTCACCTTGGATTGCATTGAGTGGTCCTGCTACAGTTGGGAACAAAGCAGCCCTCTCGGGCCATTTCTTGAACCAAGCATTGAACAGCAATGGCCAGAATCGATGGTAAGTTTTATTTTGGGTGTGCTCCAGGTACTGGGAAAGCCAACCCATGAGGAAGTCTAGCTGTTCCTCCATTGTCCAGCTCGTGGGCGCCATGGTATCACGGGGAGAGGTTGCAAAATTCTTCATCATCGCTACTTCAGGCTTTTGAGGAGAGCCATATCGAGCCAACCGACGGGGTTGTGTGCAACTGGCCAATAGGAGATTAGAGTTAAGGAATTTTGAAAGACATAATAATTCATTCGATGTCGGTGAGCAGCTTCCCGAAGATCACCATGAGGGTTGTGTCACTATGTAGATTAGATTCCATCCAAGATTGCAATTGATATGGCTCAAAATGGTCAAACATGAGTAGATCATTGATTAACTATGTAACAATATTGGGATATAGAGAGCCTAATATGTGCCTCAGAATGCTTGACCGGGCTGTGCTATGTAACTATGCAATGATATTAGGATGTAAAGAGCCTAATATATGTCTGTGGACTGTGCCTGTCCTAGCTGGCACTGCATGTCATCCCTGATATTGGGATGTACAGAACTTAATCTGTGCATATTCGGGCCGACACTGCGCGTCATCCTGACCCAGATTGGGAAACCCCTGATGTCATGAAGTAGACGAAAACATTCACTACACACCTCTGATGACTGACCCAAGGTTGTGTATGCGAGGGAAGTCCTAGGAAATACCATAGATTATGTAGACACATGCATGGAAAGATGTATGTCGACGTGATGAGCAACAACAGTGATTAAGGACAATGGGTGCATATCAACTGTCAGAATGTTGGTCACTACCGACTTGACCTTTCATACATTTTGATGGCCTACAGTCTGTCAGACTCTGTCTTATGTTGTACGACATTTATTATAACCAGGATCTTTGTTACATATAGGACACCTTCAAAGTCATACGAAATGGATGACACCATTGCAAACACTGTAGAAATGTGGAATGTAATCTATAAAACTCACATAAAACTCACAAAAATCCTTATGTCCGGATATAGTGGCCCATCAAGACGCGCTTAGCTTTGCACTACCACTCTGACTTCCTCTGAGTCTTCCTCCATGGGAAGACCAAAGCTCTATCACACCACCGAGGAAAAGTTGAGGGCCAAGCGAACCTACAGCAAGACATACTATGTCAAGTGAGTTCATGCATGCTTAATGAAATCCGTGTAGTGATAGTTTTTCAGAAACCGTGAGCAGATCAGTCTCAAAAACAAAGTGAAATATCAGCTGAAACAAAGGTTTGGTGACTGGTTGAATGTTTTCTCGAACAACTCATGATGGTGTTGGTCCAGTGAAGGCAATAAGGAGATGCCCAACCCGTCGACTGTGATGGAAGTACCAAACAACTTACCTGCCCCTCTGAAACTGGTGTCAGTGTCACAGTAAGTTTAAATGTTTTACATCTGAAAGCTTGCGACATGATAATTTTCTCACCATCATCATATCGCTGTAGGGCTCATACAACTTTGCAAAGCCTGGAGACTGACTTAATGGCCCTCATCAATAACTCACTCACATCCTTCCTCGACGAACTCATCTCTGGCCTTGCACACTCTCCAGTTCCATCTACATTTGTTCAACAAGTTGAACAGTCACTTGGTGCAGCAGAAAAGCTAGGCACCCTTGCACGAACCCTTCATGCGAAGGTTTTGCAGGTTTACGGTGTGAGCGAAAGATTGCACAAGGTAGAACTAACCAGTTGTAGGATTGCATAGGTTGTCCACTCCCTTGAAGATTTGTTAATTCATGTACGGTGTGTGGACATTGATACGTTCGTTGATATGCATCATAGTAGTCAGTTCACTTACCAGATACGCCCTGATGTACTACCGTTTCCATAGAGTTGATTGTCACCGATTCATTCTGACCTTATTAGTCGTGCTTAAAATAGATAGTAGCTTCTTGAGTCCTCAATATATGCACAAACAGGAAATCATCTATCAGACTTGGTGAATCTTGCCCAGATCAGTTACAATTTCAAGTTACAAGACGTTCACATGTACCAACTAGTAGGCTACTACAGAGGCCTCATCTGAGTCGATTGCACCTGCCATACCCAACAGACCGGCATCCACCGAAGCCACATGGGAGTAAGAAGTGAGGCTAACACCCTGAACATGCGGAGAAGTGCACTGCCTGCGAAATTATCAATATGAGAACTGTCAATAAATTCATGGACTTACCAGGTGGAGAAGATACCAACTCTGTAGCCATGCATGACCAGATAGAAGGGAGCGGGTGCATCAGCCTGTGGGAAATCGAAGTGAAAGCCTTTGTATGTCTTCTGGAGGTGAACGTGCCCATCCATGGGGACATGTGTGACAGGCAAGTTGCACAGAAGCTGCAAGAGGATTGGCTGTGGAACAGGAGGGGGGATTGTGGCAGGGTTCGAAGGGGCAGTCTCAGTGACTGCATCCAACGTGATGCCAGCACCTGCAGCGCTGGTAGCTGGAACGTTGGAGTCGGCAGCAGTGGGCCCATCAGAGGTGGGCTCAACTGAAGTGGATGCAGCGATGATAGGTTGTACAACAGAGGTGGATGCTGGAACGGGGGTGACATGGATAGCAGACTGGACCTGAACAACCTCGCTTTCGCTCAGTGTCATATTCCCCAGGAGGAGGACAGCAGCTAGTGAATGCAGTCAAAAACATATATCCAATAATGTAAAAAGACATACCAAGGTTAGAATTTGTCATATCAAGACACGGAATGAGAGAAAGGTTGCCGAGGTCATTGTCGATGTAGGTTCTTGCTCTGAAAAAAATGATGGTCAAAGTTTATATATGCAGGCCCATTTGAATCTGTCGATAAATGGAAAATGGTGAGATTCATGGAGGATCGGAGGAGTTTGAGCTCCAGGCGATAGCGGCTGCACACAAATAAAAAAGAAGGGGGACATAGGGTTTGAATTTGCGCATCTGGCAGAGCAGCCATGGAACATACTGGTAGATTATCACGCCCAGGCATGCAGGAAGTATCTTGCTTTTTGAGATGAGAAGGGATAGTTGCTGAATCCAGGACAATGGAACAGAACCACGTGTGTCGCCATCCATGGTATGCACTCTTGATAAACGAACCTTGCAATAAAGCAGCCACACATCTATCAGTCCAACACATTTCCATTTTCAAGTTTTGAATCGCTTGGAGTCAGATCAGGGGGAGGTTTGGTGGGGCTCGCTTATCTCCCGGACCGCAATGCCCTCATCACTCATGTGCTGAGGATTACTATTTCCGTATTCCAAGATCTCTTAAGAATGCTTTCCTGAGGTGCATGAGTCGCCCCAACAGATCGTCCTCACATGTCCTGCTGCCCACTCAATGGCTAGAGAAATTTCGCTCGTGAAGGTTTCTCTTCCAAGGGGAATCATCCTACAATCATTTTCCTTGTCGTATGACTATGACCCCGATCTCACCGGCCCAATTGTAAGTACATACTCGGTTGTGATTGCAGCTCATTGACTTAATCCACATCATAGTGTTTTCAATTTTCTGTGGAGCCATCGCATCAGCGTGATCATGAGGAGACTGAAGATATCAACAACATGTATGCGACACCCTATCCCGAGGAGAGTGACAACAATTTGAAGGAGAATGTCATGGTCACCGGCCCAGAGCCTGTAAGTATGTACTGTATATTTTATACATGGCCACTGACCTGCGAGTAGCGTGGCCCATCCAATTGTGTTCCGCTTTCAGGAGTCTTATATCTGCATATGAGCCAGATCATATCTTGCCAGCCTGGCCCACCGGCAGCTCTGCTGGCATCATCTGTGCTCCCTAGTGCACCACCACCAAAATTTCTGGCGCCTCCAGTGGACATTGTCAAGAAGGAAGAGGTTATTTCTAGGTCTACAAAACGCCAGAGGAGAGGTTTGTAAAATCTAGGTTACTACAATGAGTTGGTGTAGTACTAGTAGAATTATCAGCTTCATTATCTTGATATAATGCAACATTCTTTGATGTAATGCGACATTCAATGCCACACTTCCACCATGACCATCAGACTTGGGAATGGATGAACGTGAGCGTGCTACCACCATGGGTCTGCCAACTGCCAGTACCCAACCTGCCCAACCTCACGATGCCCTCAACAGGGCTGCCCAACGTCGTACACAAGCTGCTCGGAAGCTCGCCAAGAAGCCTGCAACCACTATCTTCTTCCGCAAACCTGAGAGGAGCTCCAACAAGTCCAATCCTCACTCAACTACTAGTACTGCAGATGATGCCCGCCAAACTCTTGCTGTAATTTCCCAGCGTTGTCTTAGGAACAGTCAGAGACTTCTCAAGAAGCCTAAATGTACCATCCTCCACCAGGAGACCACTGCTATAACAAAGACTTGAATACATTCTTCATTTCAGTCTCACAAAGATGGTTCCCTCTCTCATACATGCATATTTGTCTCTTCCAACCAACCTTGGTCAGAAACAACCCCTGGCTCCAGTGAACCTGCCCGTGATGTTCCTCCATCAGCAGTGGTCCCTGAGTGTTGGGATCATTTACCACCCGAAGTTGACCTGGAAGTATACAATTTTACTAGCAGGAAATGCACTGCTGCAGTAAGTAATTTCCATTGACGTTACCTTGGACTAACACTTGAAAAAGGACCACCCCCTTTTGACCTGGTTACCTGACCGGGAAGTATTCCTTGAGCAAATGATACGTCTTGAAGGCCACAGGAAATGTACAAACTATTGTGCCCTCTGTGGCGATGCGCAGCCAGGAATTAGATGCACCGACTGCTTTGGTGGGGAACTGCTTTGCAACACATGTGCTGTAACAAGCCACGCACGAAATCCGTTGCATATTGTCAAGGTAAGTGGAGGGTTTGACAATTCACAATGACAAGGTCTTAATAATTAACCAGAAATGGAACAGGGACTCGTTTGAGTCCACAACACTTACGGATCTCGGTCTTCGAGTTCAGCTTGGACATTCACCAAAGGATTGCTGTCATAACCCTGAATGTTGCTCCAGCAATCGTTTCCTCATCATTGATACTACGGGAATTCATTCTATCTCTTTAGATTTCTGTAACTGTGAATTAGCAATAAGCCACTTTCAGCAACTCCTGTGCATGACCTGGTTTCCGGCGACAAGCTCCCGACCACAGACTGCAGCAACCTTCCGAGTACTCAAACAATTCCATCTTCTTTCTCTCGAGTCCAAGATATTAGCATATGAATACTATAACTCGTTGTCCCGGCTCATTGACAACACAGGGCTCATGGATATCAAGGTATTGCACTCCTTCTAGTAAGCTTTATTTGTTGTTCACGACGCCATATAGAATCGCTATAAAGGATTCTTAAGGATGACACGGGAATGGCGCCACCTTAATATGCTCAAATGAGCTGGTCGCAGGCATGTGGTTGGAGGCATCACAGGCACTCATGAGAGTGAATGTGTGGTGATATGCCCGGCATGCCCCCATCCAGGAATTAATCTACCACTTGACCTTGGCAACTCCGACATCCATCCTTCTGGACCCGATACTAGTAGGAGGTAACTGTTAGAATCTTGTTTGGCTTCACAAGACTAATGTGCTGTCTCTGTACAGCTGGCTTCATGCACTCTTTGTGGCCATGGATGCAAATTTCAGACTCAAGCGCAAGAAGGTATCCACAGATAGTGTGGATCCAAGTTTGAGTAAAGGTTGGGCGTATTTCGTTGAGGAGACAGAATACAAGACATATTTGCAAGAATTCATCAATGAAGTCCAAGAGGTAATGTAACACTGTCGAATTCTGTCCCTACGTTCATTGATACATTTGTTGACCTTGTTCAGAAAAGTACTTGCTCAAGTCATCTCACTGTCAACATGGCCAATACAGTATCTCATCATGGATTGGCAGCTACAGGTGTCGGGACCATTGACTGTGCCCACCACAACATGAAACTACCAACGAGTGTAGGGGACCTGCAAAAGGGTGAAAAGTATGTTGCCTATCTAAATTTATTGCGAGATTTAACACATCGCTAGATATATCAACATGGACTACCTTCTGTTCTTGACACTGCACCATAATTCCATCAAATCCCTCAATATCTCATATGACATCATCTGTCAATGGTCCAAGCACCTTGCAACTTGCATCTCCAAGCTTCCCCCTCCGCTGCACCTGCCAATCTCAGAAAGAAAAATCAATTTTCTCGTTCCGAAATTCCATTTACTGGTGCACATTGAGAAATGTCAAACCTCATACTCATTCAACCTCATTCCGGGGGTCGGACACACAGACGGAGAGGCTCCTGAGAGAGGTTGGGCAAACATTAATCCAGTCGCATCCAGCACAAAAGAAATGGGTCCAGGAGCAAGACAGGATATTCTGGATGACCACTTTGGGCATTCAAATTGGAAGAAAGTGACTGGTCTTCGTGAGTTCATATGGTCTATGTATGCATTTTACTAATTATCGGCAGGTCTCAACTTGCTCCAGAAATTAAAGACAGCTATTGCTAGGCGTGCAGAACATCGTGATGCATTAGAGGAGCTTGAAAAGGGACTCCTATCCAGTCAGCCTTGTGATTTGATGAAGTGGAGGACCCAAGTCGAAGATTGGGAGAAAGACCGTACCAAGTTGAACCCTCATGAGCGGCAAGGAAACGGTCAGTAATGTTTCCATGTGTTGTTCTTTGTTCGTGTAACAATTATGACAGCCTTGATGATGGCCTCTGTTCGGCTTCAGTTGGCCAAAGAAGAGGCCGAGGATTTAAAGCGAGGTGATACTTCCTTCCTTCATGACATCTGTTCGCCCAGTGTGTTAATTAGCACAGGTTTGGAACTGGAGGACTATCAGTAAGTGGTGGCTTATTGGTACGTCATCAGAAATGAACCTTTCACCACTGGCAGGTGCCGTCTAAGACGGGACAAGGCTGGGATGAGCACCCACAGTACAGACAATCAAGAAGCTCATCTGCTCCAGCAAAGCAATAACCTTCAGCACCACATTGATGCCTGGGTAAAGCTTCAGTACCTCTTTCTCCCTGTTCTGGCCTCTAAATGCGCCGAGGGCACTGGAGATGTCGACATCGTCAATCCACCAGAGTTGTACAAGCTGATGCTCCCCTCCAAACTTGGCCAGTCCATTCCTTGTGACGAACGCTTGCAAAGAATCGAATGGAAACTACGCTACACACAGGCTCACGATGCACTACACTCCTTGAGATCCAACCTCCGAGCCAAGAGCTGCATTCTTAAATTCAAAGATTGTAACTTGTGTGGACAAGGAGCAAACACAAGAGCTCAAAATACTCTCAAGGGAATAGAAGTAAGAATTGAAGCAGCAGCAAATAAGTTTGTTCCTGAAGTAGGCAGATGAGTGTAAGACTCGAACTGATGTTGTGACTAAATAGGTACAATGATGTGCACAAAGCGCTAGTAAGACTTGCTCCATTGCTCCAAGAAAATACATGGCGCTCTGTCCTCCGGCCGCTCAACCATCAAGATATCCGTGCAATGTCAGACCTTGTCTGGGGAGAGACTGAGGGGACAAGAAAAGTATCTTGGATATGATGTGTGGGCGGGGCCATTGAGGGTGTAGACGAGATAGCTTTGGAAGGTTCGTGCTTCATTACTGTGTTAATATCAAAATGAATAAAGCATCCCCCTAGATATGTGTATCGAATGGTGCAAGGCTAGAGCCAGGGCTCAGCGATGGTCGGAAGAAGTCAACCTCTTAATGCAAGAGATGCGGAGAACCTTGGAGTTCTTCCGATGGGATGCAGCTCACTGGGAGGAAAGAAGGTCATTCGTATCAGCTGATGTGGCTATTCTCAAAGGTTACTGTGCATATGCTCATCGACAGGCCACCCTTAGGAAGTCCCTTGCAGAAAGTTGCTGTACTTCCTGGACAGCTATGATGGAGTTTGTGAGACGATTAGAAAAGGACTGGGACGATGCTGATGACGGCACTAAAGATGCTTTAATCCAGCATATTGAAGGATTATCTCACAGCGGTGCCACTGAGGCTAACAAAGAGCTTGTTAGTGAGAATAATTACCCTGGGTGTTAGGTTTTGTATCTAGATCCAATGAAGGCAAATTGATTTGCCAATCATCTCTCAACCTATTTGAGTATCGATTAATTCTCAAATCATGATATACTATACTCTGAAGTCGAAGGGACACACACAAACCATGGGACATCATCATCTGCATGCCATACCACCAATGATGAGACAAACTGATGCATCACCCAGATCAACGGCAGGATATTACAAAGCGGAACCATTGTAACTCGCCAGGTGCCAGTGAGGAATTAATGCATCAGTCAGGAACAATACAGTGAACATGGCAAGCTTATGCACCACACAAACATGCACTGCAGAGAGTGAGCACAAGGACTCATGCATCAATGATCACACCGATACCCCATGCATCACACTGCAGATGCCTAGAGGGGGACAAGCACAGGCATTCATGCATCAGGCAACCTAAGGCCTGGGAAGAGGTGTAAATGGTAGAAAGTAATGCATTGCAGATACGGACAAATATGATACTTGATGCATCATGCAGCAGGTACTCGGAAGGGGACGAATCCAGGCATTCATGCATCATGCTACTTAAGGCCTGGGAAGAGGATGTGGAGATGGTAGGAAAATAATGCATCACATGGGTGGGTAGAGACAAGTATAATACTTCATGCATCACGCAGCAGGTGGGGATGAGTAGGAATGTTAATGTAGTTCATGCATTAGTACTAAGGCACCTGGGGTATTAGTAGCCGTAACAAGGGTTCTTGTTTTTTTGCATCAAATGGCTACAAGAACTAGAGTAAAGCATGCATCAAGGTGTCAGGAAGTGGTGTCAAATGTGGTGTTGAAGTATTGGAGATGGCTTGCTTGGTCACTGACTCACCGTGAATCAAGTCAAGACTCATATCATGCCCTGAAACCAGCATATTTGGACAAAGATTCTACCCTTGTACAGTGATGTGGGTATATTTCACATTTCTTGGTTTGCACATTGTGACTGGTCTTGGTGAACTTGGGATGGTTTATCTGGAATCTAACTCATTCAGTCTGAAAGCTTGGCAGGTCCTCTCGAGTTCCCCTTGTAAGTTTTCAAACCTGTCTGCTACATATGACCCATCCAAGTTGAATCCCCATGCTATGTGTTATGCTTTGCCATGGGCTAGGTGTGATCTCAAGGAGTCAAGTGAACTTGGTGAGTCATTGGTGTTGAGACCTTGGGGCAAGGGCAAGGGCTTCTGGCAGAGGTCTGGTAGGAGACTTCCCTTGGTGGGTATACCAGAGGGTGGACAGAGGGCTGAGACTGGGAGCAGGCAAAGTCCACAGTAACTTGTAGATTGAGAAGATCAAGCTTAGTGTTACAGGTTGGAGTGCTACAGTTTAAATAGATGGGCCAAGCAAAGTATGAGGTAAGCAGAAAGAATATGAGAGAATGCTGAGGAACAAGTGTGAGTCAGTGCTAATGTGGCATCAAAGTCAATGGAA
>JBBPSV010000206.1:0-26511 GCA_038093795.1 Retiboletus fuscus
CCTGCGAGTCCACTGTCTCTGTTCTTCAGTTTCTTACAGTGGACTCCAGGTATGTCTATGTATCTCGAACTACATAATTCTAGTTTCTTACAGTGGACTCCAGCTGCTTGATTCAGCTGTCTAACAAAGGACACAGTGTGCTTGCTGAAGAAGTTGCTTTATGGCACTAAACAGGGTGGAAACCGCTGGAATCGCAAAATGCGCACTGCTCTGGAGTCCATGGGTTTCAAACAGTCGTATTCTGATGCTGCTGTCTACATATTCATCCGAGGTAAAGTCCGGATCATTCTGCCTCTCTTCATTGACGACATGACCTTCGCATCGAAGTCTCTGCCTGCAATCAAGCAGGTGATCATAGATCTCAGCACCCACTTCAAACTGCGTGATCTAGGTCCCACTACAGAGCTGCTTGGCATCAGAATTGACCGCAATCGCTCCAATCGGTCCTTGACTATATCCCAGCCTCAGTACTGCGCTGAGATGCTTGCACGCTATGGCATGTCTGATTGCAAGCCTGTATCAACACCTATGACACCTGGACTGTGCCTCTCATGCGATCGAGCAGTCTGCTATTCAGGTAGCAAAGCACCCAGAGCACCATGGGTGCATGAAGCAACTGGACCTGTCCTGGTTCTGGCTTCATGATGTTGTCGATCAAGGATTGATTTTGCCCACATATGTGCCTACTGGTGAGATGCCTGCTGATCTGCTCACCAAGGCCCTGCCTCAACTCAAAGTTGAGCAATTCTGTGCTTTTATGGGATTGGGGGTATTCAGGGGGAGCTAGGAAGCAATGAGGAGAGTTGTGCGATCAGGGGGGAGTGTTAGATGTGGTGATTGCACACCTGTCTGTCATGTGTGCCTGGATGCGTCAGTTGCACCACATTGTGGTGCACTATTGATATGTATCATTGTTATGACCACTTTCTGTATATCCTACGAGTCCACTGTCTCTCATCTCTTCAGTTTTTGACAGTGGACTCCAGGTATGTTATTCTATCTCAACTGCATAATATCAGTCTTTGACAGTGGACTCCAGCTGCTTGATCCAGCTGTGTAACACTCTACACAATACTGATGCTAGGAGAGAGTGAGTGTGTAAAGAGAGTCGTTTTGATCAATCTTGATCCCTAAAATCTGAAATGCTTGTGCAACTGCTCCACAGTGTGCTTGATGGCATCCAAGGATGGTGAGGCAAATGTCATATCCTCGATGAAGACTAGCGGAATGGTGCAAATATCACCTTGAGTGAAGATGTTGACAGCAGCATCTGAATAGGTCGGAGTGAAGCCCAGAGATGCGAGCACAGTACACAGTTTGTGATGCCAGCAATTCGATCAAAGGAGCCATCAGCACAATTTTTGTATGCAAAGACCCAGTTAGAACTGATTACAGGTTGATCCATAGGCCTAGGGACAAGAGTCCATATCCCATTCAGCTTTTGGGCATTCACTCATCCAAAGCAGCCTGGTGCCACTCCTTGGCATCCTCCTGATGCATTGCCTCTGGATAGGAATGAGGAACAGCAACAGAGGTTGCACAGGCCATATCAGCATCCTCATCTGAATCATCTGCATCGAACTGGGAAGCACCAAGTTTCCACCACTGGCCAGGAGGATGTCATTGCCCGGCAGGAAGTCTGGCACCAATGCCAATTGGAGAATCTGTTAGACAGCTGATTCAGGCAGCTGGAGTTCACTGTCAGAGACTGAAGATCAGAGACAGTGAACTCGCAGGATATACAAAGTGCAGTCATAACAACGATACATATCAATAGTGCGCCACAATGTGGCGCAGTAGCAGAAGCGCGACTCATCTAGGCGTGACTCACAAGTGTGCAATCACTGCATCTAACAGAATCAGGTGGAGCTGGGGCATTAACACTTGGATCAGGTTCAGGAAGTTGTGCTTGAAGCAAAGGAGGAGGAGTGAGCACTCGAGGTAGAGCTGGGGCTGCTGGTACAGCAGATTGAGCAGGCTGAGGTGCAGCTGGAGCTGGAAGCTGCTGAATTGGTTGGCCGTCCACAGCTACAAAACCAGGTAACACCAAAGCATCTTCATCATCAGACACCAATGGGGAAACAGAGTACAATCATGATGGAAGGGACTGCAAGGAGACAGAGGGGCAACTGATGAAGTGGCACTCATTGAAATCAGCATATTCCAAGATGATAGTATGCTTGGTCAATGGATTATAAAACTTCCATGCCTTGTACCCATCAGGATATCTAATAAAAGCGCAGTACAACCCCAAACTTGCAGGTGAGACACATCAGGCTTGGATCCATGCCATCACTCATAGGGATTGGAGTCATTGAGTGCAGCTGTAGGACATCTGTTCCAAACATGCACAAGTGCAGCCAATGCTTTGTTACATTTCTTGATTTCGCACTCTATGGACACTCTGTTAGACAGCTGAATCACACAGCTGGAGTCCACTGTCAGAAACTGGAATTATGCAGTTCGACATACATAGACATACCTGGAGTCCACTGTCAGAAACTGAAGAACAGAGACAGTGGACTCGCAGGATATACACGAAGCGGTCATAACAACGATACATAACAATAGTGCGCCACAATGTGGCGCAGGGAGAGAGGCGTGACTCATCTAGGCGTGACTCACAAGTGTGAAATCACCGCATCTAACACACTCTATGGACACTTTCACTTCGTTCCAGATGTTTGTTGCCCTTGTGGCTGATTGTGGCTGCCATTTGTTTAGCAGTATTTACAGCCACTCAACTTAGGCCTCGGAGTCCACTGTTGTGCTTCCTTGGTTACTCACAGTGGACTCCAGGTCAGTAGCTCATTGTATTTCGCTCAATATCATTCTTAGTTACTCACACTGGACTCCAGTGTGCCTCTTGAGCCCCTATTCAGTGTTCTGCGCTTATCAGTTTGCACATCCAGACAATCTCCTTTCCAGCTTCAGATGCAGCAATGTATTCTGCCTCAGTAGTGGACAGAGCAACAAGGGACTGACACTTCGACATTCAGGACACTGCACCAGTACCAATCTTGACAACATATGCACCAGTTGATCGACCAGTATCCTTGCAACTGCCATGGTTTGCATCAGAATAGGTGGAAAAGAGCTGAGGTGTCGAAGGGTCAGGAGAATAGGTTATACCATAGTCCATAGTGCCTCGTATATAGTGAAACAAGTGCTTGACAGCATTCCAATGCGATACACCATGGTTGGAGGTGAAGGATGCAAGCTGACCAACAGTATAGGTGATGTCTGGGCGAGTGGTGCAAGAGAGATACTGCAATGAGCCAATAGCACCACCATAGTCCACTGAGCGCATCAAAGCAGTCTCTGTGGGTGTCTGGGGTGACTGGGAGCGAGATAGGGAGAGACCAGGGTCCATGGGAGTGCTGACAGGCTTGCAATCACCCATACCAAAGCGATCGAGCATCTCTACACAATACTGATGCTGGGACAGTGTGAGAGTGCGAAGAGAGCGGTTTCGATTGATTTTGATCCCTAAAATCTCGACAGTAGGTCCCAAGTCATGGATCTTGAAATGGTTGCACAACTGCTCCACAGTGTGCTTGATGGCATCCAAGGATGGCGAGGCAAAGGTCATATCATCAACAAAGACAGGCAGAATGATGTGAATATCACCTCGAGTGAAGATGTAGACAGCAGCATCTGAATATGTCAGAGTGAAGCCCAGAGATGCGAGCACAGTGCGCAGTTTGCAATGCCAGCGATTTCCACCCTGCTTGGTGCCATACAGTGCTTTCTGCAGCTGGCAGACAAGCTTCTTCGCATGTCCTTCTGCAAAGCCAGGTGGCTGCTCCATATACACCTCACAGTCGATCTCCCCATTGAGATAAGTATAAGAGATGTCGACAGACCAGAGATGCCAGTCATGCATGGCAGGAAGTGCAAAGACAATGTGCAAGGTGGGCAAGCGAACAGTAGGGGTGAAGACCTCCAGATACTCGAATCCAGATCGCTGGTTGAATCCCTGTGTGCCATGACGAGCCTTGTAGCGATCAAAGGAGCCATCAGCATGATATTTGTGTGCAAAGACCCACTTAGAACCAATTACAGGTAGAGTCCATGTGCCATTCAGCTTTTGAGCACTCAACTCATCCAGAGCAGCCTGGTGCCACTCCTGGGCGTCCTCTTGGCGCATTGCCTCTGGGTAGGAACAAGGAACAGCAAGAGAGGTAGCACAGGCCATATCAGCATCCTCATCCTCATCATCTGCATTGAACTGGGAAGCACCAAGTTTCCACCACTGGCCTGGGGGATTCCTTCGCCTAGCAGGCAGTCTGGCACCAATGCCAATTGGAGAATCAGGTGGTGATGGGGCATTGACAGGTGGATCAGGATCAGGAAGTTGCGCTGGAGGCAGAAGAGGAGGTGTGAGTGGTCGAGGTTCAGCTGGGGCTTGTACAGCAGGCTGAGGTGCAGCTGGAACTGGAAGCTGCTGAACTGGTTGGCCCCCCGCAGCTACAGAACCAGGTAATACCGAAGCATCTTCATCATCAGACACCAATGGAGGAACATAAGACAATGGCGATGGAGGGGACTGCAAGGAGGCAGAGGGGCGGGCAAGGAAGTGGCGTTCATCGAAATCAGCGCGCTCTGAAATGATGGCATGCCTGGTCAATGGATTATAGAACTTCCATGCCTTGTACCCATCAGGATACCCAATGAAAGTGCACTTCTCATAGTGAGAACCCAAAGCACAGCACTGGTCCTTGTGGAAATGCACATAGGCAGTACATCCCCAAACTGCCAGGTGAGACACATCAGGCTTAGATCCATGCCATCGCTCATAGGGAGTGGACTCATCAAGCGCAGCTGTAGGACATCTGTTCCAAACATGCACAAGTGCAGCCAATGCTTCACCCCAAAACGAAGTAGGTAGGCCTGATTCATGGAGCATGCTGGTAATGCGCTCAGAGAGAACTCGGTTGGCATGCTCAGCAACTCCATTTTGCTGAGGGTGTGCTCTGGCAGTGTGCTGGCGCATAATACCGCACTGAGTGGTGAAATCTGCGAAGGCATTGCTGATATACTCTCCTCCCTTGTCATCTCACAGTGTCTTGAGTTTGCGCTCCGACTGGGTCTCTGCAAACACCTTGAATGTCTTGAAAGCATCAAAAACATTGGATTTGCGCTTAATAGGCACAACAAAGCGATATCTTGAGTAGTCGTTGATGAAAGTGACCCAATAGCGGTACCAAGACACAGATGGATGAGCAACTTGGTGCACATCGGTATGGACGAGCTCCAGAGGACGAGAAGAGCGAGTTTCAGATGGAGGGAATGGATTTGCATGCATCTTGCCAGCAAGACATGCAGTCCAGTGACTAACTTGCACTCATACAGTGCCCTAACACCAGCAAGGTCATGATGAGCAAACCTGCAATGCCAGAGAGACAGATTGAGTGGCAAAGATGTTGCATGGCTAGCAGTCTCACTGACAGAGGTGGTGAAGCCATCCAAGAATGCAGCATTATTGTCTCGGATGGTGGCGACAAATAGTGGGGGCCCAGGAGGCCTAGAGAACACAATATGGGTCGAATCTGTATTGACAATGAATCCAGTATGCTTTGTAAGGTATAGGACAGATAGGAGGTTGTTGCGAAGCTCTGGGACATGCAACACACAACTGAACTCCACAGCTCTGACCCTCTTCCCCTCAATGACAGGATGAAACACAACAGACCCAACACCAGCAGAATAGACGATGGTGCTGTCAGCCAGCTTGATTGGGATGCATTTTGGGGTATAATTGCGCAACTAGTGGTGATGAGGGGTCATATGAGAAGTGGTCCCTGAGTCTGCATTCCAATCAACATCAGAATCGATAGGAGATGATGATGAGGGGTGAGAGGTGATACTGGAATGAGTACTTGCATTTCCTGCGAGTTCCACACCATCCTGAGATGTTTGGACAGAGTTTGCCACAGCTGGGGCTGCAGAAGATGGAGATGGGGTCGAAGTCAATGATGAGGGAGTAGAGGTTGTCTTGGCAGCATTGGCAGGCTTTCCCTTGTGCTTGGTGGTCTTGTAGGCATCCCTAGCATGCTGCAAAGCAAAACACTTGCATTGGCAGTGGCCAGACTTCTCACAGAAACAGCAAGGTGAAGAGGGGTTACAAGCGTAGCTTCCAGAGGTGGCACCGAGCACAGAGTCGCCAGCAGCATCAGCACAAGGGTGACGATTGATTTCCTCAGTCTGGAATGCAGCTTTCACTTTGTCCTTGTCCAGATCAATCAGGAGTGCAAGAGATGAGGTGAAATGGGAGTAATCAGGTCCAAGTGCTCGAATCAATGACATGCAGGTGAGTTCATCGTCCAGAGTCTTCATATCGAAGGTAGAGGTGCGAAGTTGCTTGATCCTGGACATTCCCTCCTTGACTCAAGCAATGAGTGCTGTGAGGGACTTATCTGGACGCTTCCTGATACTGAACAACTCATTATAGGCCACAAAGCGAGTGCCAGCCTTCTGCTGCACATAGAGAGCCTGCAGAGCATTCCAAGCAACAGTGGGGTCGTCCTGGTGGTCCCTAATGTGGATCCTCTGATCAGGAGCGATGTTGAGCATGATTTTGCCTGCAGCCTTGTCCAGTTTGACATCCCAAGTGTCTTGCTCAGGGCCAGAAGTAGTAGGGCAAGTATCCTTTCCATTTGCAAGTCTCCAGAGTCCTTTTGAACGAAGTAGAGCTTTCATTTCTTTGTTCCATGTGGTATAGTTGGTGCCAATGAGAGGCGAAATGCAATGTGAATGTTGCTCAGAAGCCATGATGGATAGATGTGAATGGTATGGTGCACAGAGGGCTAATGAGGACAAATCGAGTGGTATAGTCGATAAGGCGTTGATATGAGGTGATCTTGAGAGATAAGAGACTAGAGTGCAGGGCTCATAACCTGATAAACACAGAACACTGAATAGGGACTCAAGGGGCACACTGGAGTCCACTGTGAGTCACCAACCATGATATTGAGTGAAATACAATGAGCTACTGACCTGGAGTCCACTGTGAGTAACCAAGGAAGCACAACAGTGGACTCCGAGGCCTAAGTTGAGTGGCTGTAAATACTGCTAAACAAATGGCAGCCACAATCAGCCACAAGGGCAAAAATCATCTAGAACAAAGTAAAAGTGTCCATAGAGTGCAAAATCAAGAAGTGTAACAACAAAGTCATATCTTGAGTAATTGTTGATGAAAGTGACCCAATAGCGGTACCCAGACACAGATGGATGAGTAACCTGGTGCACATCCATATGGATGAGCTCCAGAGGGCAAGAGATTGGAAGGGCACTTGTCGTGCCAACACTAAGAGAGGAACAGGTAGAGCGTGAAGGGGGCGTGTATTCGATGCGGAGAAGGGCTTGAGGACAAGCCCTTATATATGTACAGTACGGGTGATGTGTGCCAATAGATGGCGTACAGACAGGACGGTGATTGGTATACCAGCACTGTATCTGGCACTGTGCCAGTATGTCTGATCGTATAGCTTACACCCCTCCCCCTCATCTTTGTGACCTTCTTTCCCAGGTATCTAGAGCTTCGCAGTCTTCTAGCATCCGGCGCAGCAACCATTTGTCATCTTCAGGCCTGTATCCAATCCACCGTACAAGGTATTGTTGTCCACGTCCCACGCGCCACTCATCGACAATCCAATCGATAAAACATTCCTCCTCACCATTCTCAGTGATGATGGGACCTGGCCGCAGATGTTCACGTGTCGGGTACAGCACAGGGTCATTGGGGACGAAACGACGTAGCTGACTGGTGTGGAACATAGGATGGATGTTGGGTGAATTCGGGAGGTCGAGCGTGTAGGTTGATGATTCCAGGTGAGCATCAGTGATCATGTACGGACCGTTGTAACGAGGCATGAATTTGGCGACACAGTCACTACCTTTGTGCATGTAGTCGCGACGGCGATTTTTTGTAGCCAGCATAACGCGATCGCCAACCTGATATGGGGGAGAGTGTGAGCAATGGGTGTTAGCAGATGCAGCTTGGGAAATCTTAGCGGCGAGGAGGTTGTCCTGAGCCTCCCAAATGTTCTGCTGCAGTTTTGAGAGCAAAGCACAGGCATCGACAGATTCGGGCAAATTGCTGTCAGGCGCAGCAGTGAGGGGTGGGAGAATACGTGGCGCGTGACCAAGATGTAGTTGAAATGGCGAGAAACCTGTGGATGCATTGGGGGAGTTCATGATGTCGAAGTGGACCTTAGGCAGCGCGGCCACCCAACCCTTTTGGTGGCGGTCAATGTAATTATGGATCAGTTGGATGACCGTCTTGTTGGTGCACTCGCTGGCACCGTCGCTTTGTGGGTGGTATGCCGAGGACATCCTCAAATGCATGCCTGTGAGTTTATGGAGTGCTTTCCAAAATTTGGAGACAAAGAGTTTATCGCGATCGGAGACGATCTCTGTCAGCAGGCCATTTTCGCAATACCAATGGTGGAAGAAGAGTGATGCGAGTTCCCGTGCAGTGACAGTGTCCTTGCAGGGCACAAGGCATATATCTGCGTTAAGGTGGTCAGTAAGTGTAATGATTGTGTTGAAACCATTGTCAGCAGGCAGAGGGCCAATGAAGTCCATGGCGATGGAATCACCGTGTTGGTCCAGTACCGGCAAAGGGTGCAGCGGGCCTGCAGGGGCCATAGTTGGGGACTTGTTGCGCATACATTCGGTACACGCTGGGATGTATGACCGGAGGAGATCCTGCCACATGTTGAGCCAGTAGTATGAGTCACGCAGTAGCGCGTAAGTCCTTTCTCTGCTGAAATGACCCAGTGTATCATGGGTGAGACGGAACAACTTTTCGCGAAGGGTGTTTACACGGGGAACAACCAGCCTGTCCGATAGGTAAAGGAGGCCGTCTCGTTCGGTCAGGTTAGGGAAGCTTCCCAGGAGAGAGAAGAGGCATCGATAGTATGGATCAGCTGTATAGCCTGTCAGGATATCAACGACGAGCGAGCAATCAAGGGCAATCTTGAGGGATGACGGTGTGTTCGCTACTGTGGGAATAGCAGTTAACGGTGTTGCGACATTCATCACACAGACAAAAATAGGTTGTTCATCAAGGTCGTTATCAGGCGGGTCGGAAGGTAACTGATTGCAACTAAGGGCATCGGCGACGACATTATGGTCACCCTTGATATATCTCATGGACAGGTCGAATCGAGACATATATTCTTGCCATCGCGCTTGACACTGTGAAAGGTCATGTTGGGTCAAGAAGTTTTCCAGGGTGCAGTGGTCGGTGTAAACAAGGATCGGGGCACCCAGTAATTCAATCCGCCATTTTTTTAAGGCCTTGATGATCGTGAGGAGTTCCTTTTCGTGCACTGGGTAGTTGAGTTCAGGACCATGCAGTTGGTAGGAGTCGAAGGTGACAGGTCTCGCTGATTCCCAGGTTTCACCCCAAGAGAGGATTGCACCTGTTCGGTAGTCAGAGGCATCGCAGGTGAGAAAGATTTTATTGTTACCAGGGTTGTCATGGTTGATAGTTGTGAGGCAGTGTGGGCTGATGACAAGGTCTTTGAGGGCCTGGAACGCGCGCGCATGCTTGGCAGACCAGATGGGGAAATGATGTTCTGATTCCTTGGTAGTGAGGGGGGTTAGAATGCGCACGTGTTCTGCCACTTGCGGGATATGATCAGCAAGGAACCGTACGAGGCCAAGAAAGGACCGAGTTTCATTCGCTGACTTTAGGGTAGGCCATTGCAAAATCTTGTCAATCTTTGTGGGGTCAGGTTCGATCCCACATTCTGATATGCGTTGTCCGAGGAAGTCCACCTCCAGCAGAAAGAGTGAGATCTTTTTTGGCAAGCAGAAGAGGGTTGCTGCATGGAGAGCTGTGAGGACAGTGCAGACGTTGGTGTTGTGTTCTTCGAGGATCTGCGACCATATGATGATGTCGTCTAGATATACGTGGCAGCATTTACCAATCAGGTGCTGCAACGCAGCCGCCATCCGCCGCTGATGGAAGGCAGGCGCATTCCGGACTCCCATAGGCATCACCATCCATTCATATAACCCAAAGGGGGTCAGGTTGGTGGTTAGGTGGATGTCATCTGGGTGGACGCATGATTGGAAAAATGAGTTGGTCATGTCAATTTTTCCGAATATTTTACCTTTTGCGCAGTCGCGCAGGATTTCATCGATCCGGGGCAGCGGGTGGTTGTCAGGCACAGTATTTGCGTTGAGTTGTCAGTAATTGTTCACCCATTGTGGGAGCACGGTGGGGTCAGCCTTCGGTATGATGAAGGCGGGTGAGGTGTGTGCACTTGACGACGGGCGCAAGCGGCCGGCAGCAATGTGTTGGTCAAGGAGAGTTTTCCATGCCACACGAAACTTTTGGGGACAGTCGTAAGAGTGGGACCTGACAATTTTATCAGCATCTTTGAGTTTGATATGGAAAAGTGTTAGATGCAGTGATTGCACATCTGTGAGTCACGCCTAGATGAGTCATGACTAGATGAGTCACGCCTTTCCTATTGTGCCACATGGTGGCGCACTGTTGTTATGTATTGTTGTTATGACCACATCCTGTACATCCTGCGAAGTCCACTGTCTCTTCTCCTTAGTTTCTGACAGTGGACTCCAGGTATGTTATTGTATGTCCACTACACAATACAGTTTCTGACAGTGGACTCCAGCTGCCTGATTCAGCTGTCTAACAGGTTATGAGCCCTGCGCGCTAGACACGCGCCCTACCTCTCGTCTGCTCCTCGCATCCTACCCGACTTATTTTCATCACTTCCAACTCCGCTACATCCGGTTTTCTTGACTGCCCATTATGGCCTCTGAGCACCATCACCACCGCATTTCGCCCCTCACTGGCGACAATTACACCACCTGGAGTGAGGAGATGAAGGCTCTCCTGCTCTCCAAAGGTCTCTGGCGACTCGTAGATGGAAAGGAGAAATGTCCTAGCACTGGAGATAAGGAGCAGGACGCTTGGGACACTAAACAGGACCAGGCTGCAGGTGAACTCATGCTCAACATCATTCCTGAGCAACGAGTGCATATCAGAGCTGTCCAGGACGACCCCACTGCTGCTTGGACCGCTCTCCAGAAGTTATTCATGCAGCAGAAGGCCAGCACTCGCTTTGTGGCCTATGACGAGTTCTTCAGCATCAGGAAACGCCCTGAGGAGTCTCTGCCAGCTCTGAGTGCTCAGGTTGAGCAAGCTATGGCCAGGATCCAGGAACTGCGTCCCACCACATTCAGTCTGACCACCTCAGACGACGAGCTGAGCTGCATAGCGATGATGCATGCATTGGGCCCAGACTATGCCCATTTCACCTCATCCCTTGCGCTCCTGACAGACCTTGACAAGGACAAGGTCAAAGCTGCATTCCAGACTGAGGAGATCAATCGTCGCCCTCGCCCTGATGCATCCGCCTCGACTGGCAACTCTGCGCTGTCTACCACTGCTCCTGGCTGCACTTGCAACCCCTCCTCGCCTTGCGACTTCTGTGACAAGTCCGGCCACTGCCGCTGCAAGTGCTATTCGCTCCAGCGCGCAAAAGATGCCCTGAAGTCATCAAAACACAGTGGAAGACGCGCAAACCAGGCCAATGCGGCCACTACCCCCACAACAACTGCAGATGGCACTACACCACCACAGGATGTGGTAGAACGTGCTGGAAATGCGAGTCTTCGTTCTAGTGATCCTTCAGATCCACTCTCGCCACTCCAACTTGATGCTGACACTGATTGGAATGCAGACACGGGCGCCACTTCTCATATGACGCCTCACCGCCATTGGCTGTGCAACTACGCGCCTAAACGCGTGCCAATCAAACTTGCGGACAATACAGTTGTCTATTCGGCAGGGATCAGTTCTGTGGTGTTCCACCCAACTCTTGATGGAAAGAGGGGGAGAGCTGTTGAGTTTAGTAATGTTCTGCATGTACCCCAACTCCACAACGACCTCCTGGCCGTCCTGTACCTAACTTGCCACTCATCATTTGTTGTCCATATCAATGCAACACATCTTTCCTTCACTCACTCCGGTGGACCCCCACTCTTCGTCGCACCAATTAATGCACACAATGCCGCATTTCTGGATGGCGTGACTGAACCTATCACCAAGTATGCGAACCCAGCTATGACTATGCCACTGGACTTGTCTCTCTGGCATCGCAGACTGGTGCATCACAACATATCTGATGTGAAGGCCTTGATTCAGCGCAAACTCGTGACAGGATTGCAGCTCGATGTCAAGACTGCACCAGATCTGATCTGTGAGCCATGTATTGCAGGCAAGATGCACGCAAACCCATTTCCTCCCAGCTCCTGGCGCGCTTCTCACCCATTGGAGCTTGTCCACTCGGATGTCCATGAGATCCCTCATTGCTCATTCTCCGGATTCCGCTATTGGGTCACATTCATCGATGATTACTCGAGATATCGCTTTGTGCTGCCAATCCGCGCTAAATCAGACGTCTTCAGCGCATTTAAGCAGTTCAAGGCATTTGCAGAGAACCAGACTGAGCAGAAGATCAAAACTCTGCGAGACGACAAGGGAGGGGAGTATATGAGTCACGCCATGCTCGACTTCACCAATTCCTGTGGTATTGAGTGCCAGCACACAGTCCGTGCACGTCCACAACAAAATGGTGTCACAGAGCGCGCAAATCGTGTCCTCTCTGAGCGCATCATGGCTATGTTGCAGGAATCTGGTCTCGCTAAGGCATTCTGGGGTGAGGCACTTGCTGCGCTTGTCCATGTCTGGAATCGTTGCCCCACAGCTGCCCTCGATGATACCACCCTTTACGAGCTATGGAATGGATGCAAGCCTGATGTCTCTCATCTCCGGGTATGGGGGTGCACTGCATATGTGCACGTACAGAAGGACAAGCGTCCTGCGCTTCATCCGCACTATGAGAAGTGCGTATTCATTGGTTACCCAGATGGATACAAGGGCTGGAAGTTCTATAACCCTACCACCAAGCGCACATTCATATCCGAACGCGCTGACTTCAACGAACACATGCCCATCATCGCTCCAGCATTACCGCTGGCGAATCAGCCTCCGTCTGCACTTGCACATGCACCATATGTCCCTCCTGACTTGCCAGATGAACTGGACCCTGCAGAACCACTGGTACCTGCTCCAGAGCTGCCACCTCCTCAGGGGGAGCTTGAAGCCGACGATGCAGAGGAGCCAGTACCTCTTCCACCACCAGCTACTCTGCCACCAGCACCACCCAGACCTCCTAGCCCAGTTGGCATTGGTGCTCGCATGCCTACAAGGAATCGCCAGCCACCCCGCAAATGGTGGAAGCTTAGTCCAGCGCAGATAGCTGGAAATCAGGACGATTCTGAGGACGATGATGATGAAGATGCAGATATAGCGTGCTGTTTTGCAGCCAAGTCCCCAAATACAAGGACTTTTGCAGATGCCATACGCATGGAGGACGCTGCTGAGTGGAGAAAGGCTGCTTTGGTCAAATTAGAGGCCCACAAGATGAATGGCACCTGGACTCTTGTTCCCCGGCCGAAGAACCAGCCTGTCATTGGTTCCAGATGGGTCTTCACTAAGAAGTATCATGCTGATGGCTCATTCGAACGTTACAAGAGTCGTTTGGTAGCACAGGGCTTCTCTCAGCATCCTGGATTCGAATACCTTGAGGTCTTCGCTCCCACTGTCCGTCTACCGACCCTCCGCATCATTCTCGCATTGGCTGCACTCCACGACCTCCACTTATGGTCTGTCGATGTCTCCAACGCATATCTAAATGGCGACATGGACTGTGATGTCTACATGGAGCAGCCGGAGGGATTTGCTGCAGGAAACCTGAAGGACATGGTCTGTTTGCTGAAGAAGTCACTCTATGGCACGAAACAAGGCGGAAATCGCTGGAATCTCAAGATGCACACTGCTCTCGAGTCCATGGGGTTCAAGCAGACGTATTCGGATGCTGCTGTCTATATCTTTGTCCGGGGGGAGGTTCGCATCATTCTTCCTGTCTTCGTCGACGATATGACCTTTGCATCCAAATCCCTGCCTGCAATCAAGCAGGCAATTGCAGATCTCGGTACACACTTCAAACTGCGTGATCTTGGGCCTACCACAGAGCTCCTGGGCATTAAAATCGATCGCAATCGATCCAAGCGCTCCTTGACCATCTCGCAACCACAATACTGCACCAAGATGCTTGCGCGCTATGGAATGGCTGATTCGAAGCCTGTTTCAACACCCATGACTCCTGGACTTTGCCTATCCCAGGATCAGAGCCCCAAGACTGCTGAAGAGCAAGCTTTTATGCACACTGTCAACTATGGTGGAGCCATAGGATCACTGCAGTATCTCTCCTGCACAACACGCCCCGATATTGCCTATACAGTTGGTTAGCTTGCATCATTCACATCTGAGCCTGGTATTGCCCATTGGCATGCGATCAAACACCTTATGCGCTATGTCAAAGGTACGATCAACTACGCCATCACCTATGCCCCAGATCCCTTGCAGTCCCAGCTCTTCACCACCTACTCCGATGCAAACCACGGCGGTTGCAAGGACACTGGATGCTCTACTGGCGCATACGTGGTAAAGATGGGTACTGGAGTCGTATCCTGGATGTCGAAGCGCCAGTCCATAGTTGCTCTCTCTACGACAGAAGCTGAGTACATGGCTGCATGCGAGGCAGGCAAGGAGATAGTGTGGATGCGCAAGATGCTGCAGGAACTCGGTTTCCCCATGAGTGCGTCCTCTGTGCTCTTCATGGACAACCAGTCCGCCATTCAGGTAGTCAAACATCTGGAACACCATGGTCGCATGAAGCAACTGGACCTGTCCTGGTTCTGGCTCCGTGATGTGGTCGACCAAGGCTCCATTTTGCCCACCTATGTGCCTACAGGTGAGATGCCTGCTGACCTACTCACCAAGGTGCTGCCAAGGCTCAAAGTCGAGCAATTCTGCGCTACTATGGGATTGGGTGCATTTAGGGGGAGCTAGGGCTGTGGAGAGTTGTGCAATCAGGGGGGAGTGTTAGATGCGGTGATTGCACATCTGTGAGTCACGCCTTTCCTATTGCGCCACATGGTGGTGCACTGTTGTTATGTATCGTTGTTATGACCACATCCTGTACATCCTGCGAAGTCCACTGTCTCTTCTCCTTAGTTTCTGACAGTGGACTCCAGGTATGTTATTGTATGTCCACTACACAATACAGTTTCTGACAGTGGACTCCAGCTGCCTGATTCAGCTGTCTAACAAAGAGAACGTCATTTGGTAGGGTCTCGGTATGCGGAATGTTGATAGGAAAGCGATTGGCATATTCTTTTTTGATCATTGCATCATGCCGTTTCAGCTCTTCTACAGTGGCGAGAGCTGCAATGCGTTGTTGTATAGCAGCGATGATGTCCAGTTCTTTGATCAGTTCACATTCCTTGTCGACGATGTCTTTCAGTTCTGGTAAGATGTAGTTGAGTTCTGCAACTACTTGGTGGCGGAGCTGTTGTACTTGATGCTGGTAGTCCTTGATTGGTATCGGAGGTGGGCAAGCCAGCTTGCACAGAAGTGGATGCAATAAGTCGTAATTTAGGTCCTTGATGATACAGGTATGGAGCTCGTGATCTATGACGATGCAATTATGTGAGAGAAATGGGGCACCAAGAAGAAGTGGGGTGCAAAGGTTGGACGCGAGGAGAGCGCGTACAGGTTTGGAGCGAAAGCGCTCGTCTATAGACATGCAGGATAAAAGAACATATTCAGACAAAAGAAAGGGATCCTTCCCCCCCCTGCCATTGCCATGGTTATAGGCACTGCGTGTGGTAGCGTGCGTACACGTGTACCAAGCTTCAAGGCAAGCTCCCGGTCAATCAGAACTAATGGAGAACCATGGTCAATGAGCGCATTCACAGTAATTGGGAAGGGGACAGAAGGGCCGTCCATGAGACATGACCAGCATAAATGAGGAACAGACAAAGGGGCCATGCACTCGGGTTCAGAGTCCATGCCATCCCCAAGAACGGCAGATGGCATCACCACTCCAATATTTTCAATGTTCTCAATTAACGCAACACGTTTCACACGTTGCATGGAGGTAGTTAAGGTGTTGGAGGACGTACTGCCATGAGTCGCTGTCTTGTTTCGCTGGCAAGCGACTTCTTCGCTCGTTAGGGTTTTGTATGATGTTGTGTCAGGGAAACCGACCAGGCAGGTGTTGGCCCTATGTCCAGTGAATGGCCTATGGCATTTCAGGCAGCCGTCACTGTCCATGAGCAGATGGCATTCATCCAGAGTGAGTTGGGGCAACCATGGCAAGGTAGAGGACGTTTTGGGGGCCAGCATCATCCTGTTGGTTGGGTGAGTTTGGGAGCGCAAGTCATGCAGCATCATTTCGACAAGTTGACGGTGGCATTTTGCCTCATGCTTGTGCTCTTCGTCCAGTAGGCAGACCTTTTCCACCCATGTGCGAAGTTCGTCATCAGTTGGGAGAGCGGCTAGCCTACACTTCTTTTGTAGATTGATGTGCATGTGCACCTCCACATGGAAATGTAAGGAGGCATTGTTGAGGTGCGAGGGAGTTCCTCGAAGGATAATGTTCAAGTTCTGGATGTTGATGGCCCATTCACGAAAGGATTTGATTCCTTGGAATGAGCCGAGCATACGCTGTCAGATAGAGTTGTCCCAGTCGGACAGTAACCAGGTCTTACAGACCTCCTTCATGAAGTTGTCAAAGATGAGGCTGTTGAGTTCATCAGCGTCCGTTGTGTACCAGTCCTGGATATGGGGGTCTTGTAAGTTCCAGGTGATATGACTGACTTGGTTTTCTGCTGCGATGGTTTTGATCTTGAAGTATTGGCGACAACCAGTTTCCCATTTATGCAATTCTTCCGGGGAAGGGTCTCCAGGCGAAAGGATGGGAGCTTTGTTCCCAGAGGTTTGTTCGAAGCGTGCCTTCCTGGTCATCAGTTTCAGATTAGGGCAGTAGGGGGAGTCAGATGTGGATGAGCTGTAGTCGGATGAAGGTGAAACAGTGTCACAGGTGGGGATGGGAGGTGGGGAGAACGTCGCCTGTGAGCAGGTGTACGCACGTGTATTTGGGCGTGGCAGTTTGGAAATGGGACAGTTAACAAAGACAGCGGAGACAACAGACAGTGGGCAGTGATTTTGGAGAACGGCACAGGGACAATAGTTCGGTGAGAGCGACAAGTAACAGCGTAGTAGCATTTAGCATAATGGCGATAACGGGGAATGGTGGTTAAGCATGCTCAAAAAAAAGTGGAAGGGCACTTGTTGTGCCAACACTAAGAGAGGAACAGGTAGAGCGTGAAGGGGGTGTGTATTCGATGCAGAGAAGGGCTCAAGGATGAGCCCTTATATATGTACAGTACGGGTGATGTGTGCCAATAGATGGCGTACAGACAGGACGGTGATTGGTATACCAGCACTGTATCCGGCACTGTGCTGGTATGTCTGATTGTATAGCTTACAGAGATGCAAGTTTCAGATGGAGGGAAAGGATTTGCATGCATCTTGCCAGCAAGACATGGCTCACAGACTGGATCAGATGCAGACTTGGTGTCCAGCTGCAGCCCAGTGACTAACTTGTGCTCATACAGTGTCCTAACACAGTGATGATGAGCAAGTCTGCAATGCCAAAGAGACAGATCAAGTGGCAAAGATGTTGCAGGGCAAGCAGCCTCACTGACAGAGGTGGTGAAGCCATCCAATAATGTTATCTCGGATGGTGGCAATGAATAGTGGGAGCTCAAGAGGCCTAGAGAACACCATATGGATTGAATCTATATTGACAATGAAGCCAGAGTGTTTTGTAAGGTATAGAACAGATAGCAGGTTATTGCGAAGCTCTGGGACATGCAAGACATGACTGAACTCAACAGCTCTAGCCCTCTTCCCCTCAATGATAGGATGGAACACAATAGACCCAACACTAGCAGAATAGATGATGGTACTGTCAGCCAGCTTGATTGGGACATGTTTTGGGATATAATTATGCAATCAGTGGTGATGAGGGGTTATATGAGAAGTGGCCCCTGAGTTTGCATTCCAATCAATATCAGAACCAAAAGGAGATGATGATGAGGGATCAGAGGTGATACTGGAATGAGTACTTGCATTTCCTGTGAGTTCCACACAATCCTGAGATGTTTGGACCGAGTTTGCCATAGCTGGGGCAGGTATAGCAGATGGAGATGGAGTTGAAGTTGATGATAAGGGAGTAGAGACTGTCTTGGCTGCATTGGCAGGCTTTCCCTTGCATTTGGTGGTCTTGTAGGCATCCCTGGTGTGCTGCAAAGCAAAACACTTGCATTGGCAGTGGCCAGACTTCTCACAGAAAGAGCAAGGCGAAGAGGGGTGACAAGCACAGCTTCCAGAAGTGGCAGAGAGGGCAGAGTTGCCAGATGCAGCATCAGCATGATGGTGATGATTGATTTCTGCAGCAGTAGGGTCATCCTGGTGCTCCCTGATATGGATCCTCTGATCAGGAGTGATGTTGAGCATGATTTCACCTGCAGCCTTGTCTAGTTTGACATCCCAAGTGTCTTGCTCAGGCCCAAAAGTGGTAGGGCAAGTATCCTTTCCATCTGCAAGTTTCCAGAGTCCTTTTGAATGAAGTAGGGCTTTCATTTCTTCACTCCATGTGATATAGTTGGTACCAATGAGAGGCAAAATGTGATGTGAATGTTGCTCAGAAGCCATGATGGATAGATGTGAATGGTATGGTGCAAAGAGTGCTAATGAGCATCAGGAACTCGACACTTTTTCTGACTAACTGATAGTGACTGATATTGCTGATATGTCTGACCAGCACTGACTATGACTGACAGTACTGATGTCAGACAAAAGTACTGACATCAGTTAGTAATTCACTCAGATCATCAGCAATCCATCATTTCAGGCTTTCAGTAACTGTCAGTAGATCAGTTTTTCAGAATTACATGAAATTCAGTCTTACCAGATATCCTCAAATCATAAGTATCTCATTGCTTTAGATGAACAGTGTAGTTAGTAATTGTCAGTGATAGTCAGTAGTACAACTACATAGTGCATCAGACATATAGGTATTCAACACTTCATTGTTTTAGTTCATAAGATATTAACATCACCAGAACTAATTAGTACTTCAGCTACATAGATGGTTAGATATACAGTTATTCAATATATAATTGCTTCAGTTCCTAAGATCTCCAATACTATAAGAACTAGTTAGTATTTCAGCCACACACTTAATTAGATATATAGTTAATACATATCTCATTACTTTAGCTCATAAGATATCCAACACTATAAGACCTAGTTAGTATTTCAGCCACATAGTTGGTTAGCTATACAGTTATTCAGTATACCATTGCTTCAGTTCATAAGATATTCAACACCATAAGAACTAGTTAGTATTTCAGCCACATAGTTGGTCAGATATATAGTTAACCAATATCTTGTCACTTCAGCTCATAAGATATCCAACACTATAAGAACTAGATAATATTTCAGCTATACAATTGTCAGATCTGTTTGTAAAGAATTCAGATATTTGTTATATATAGTAATACCCTCTTACTCCATAGCATATTTATGTCATAGCCTAGGTCTCAGGTCTCTGATATCATACTTGTCATTGCTTACTGATCATATGAAATATCATTAGTAATATGTAGTAGTTATACCCTTTACCCAAATGGTCCATGCACCATCATCTTCCATATATATAGGCTAGGTAGTACACATGTATTCCTTAGTCTTGTTATTCTCAGTTATACTTCTCACTCACTCTGCTTGGTGTCTGCCTTCAGGTGATCCTGAGGTTCCTATCTCCTGATCGAGCATAGTTCCTAATAACAATTGCTTAGATATATAGTTATTCATCATCTCATTGCTTCAGTTCATAAGATCTTCAATTCCATAAGAACTAGTTAGTATTTCAGCCACAGTTGGTTAGATATACAGCTATTCAACATCTCATTGCTTCAATATTTAGCACTATATGAATTAGATAGTATTTTAGCTACACAGCTGCTTAGATATACAGTGATTCAGCACCATATTGCTTCAGTCTATAGGATCCCCAACATCATAAATACTACTTGGCAGTTTTTTAGCCACACAGTTGGTCAGATCATCAGCAAATTCCCAGTGAGCTGCACAGAAAGGTCTCCCCTTCTACAGCCCCTACAGTACTGTGTGGTGTACTGTAGGGGCTGTAGAAGGGGGGACCTTTCTGTGCAACTCACTGGGAATTTGCTGATGATATACAGTTATTCAGTATCTCATTGCTTCATAGGATAGTAGATATCATTTTGCTCACTAATTGACTTTTGACCAAGTTTCATTCTGTCATGCCATAATTTGAATGTAATCATCCAATGTTGACTAGCCTAATGATTTGCCAAAAAGGAAATGTGGCTGCCAGTGCAGCCTGTAGCACAAGGAAAACTACAAGTAACTATGTACATACATTGTAATAAGAACTACTGTATAAAATATGTACTAAAAGTGTATGGAAGTGCAGCAAGAAAGTGTAGCAAAGGAACTTAGAATTTTTGTGTGAGTGCAAGGTCACGTGATGTTCAAATGAGACATCCTTGCCCATGACATGACTCAAAGACAATAACACCCATATGCCTGCTTCCATGACAATGACACACCTGCACTGCATGCCTCCTCACTCATGTCAATGACAATGTGACAACTGTTGTGATGGGATGCCACATGTTAGGCCCAGGGGCTAATTCACCCCATATGTACATACTGAGTACGAACTGCACATGTGATACCTTTGTATCACATGTACCTGTAGCATAGATAAAAGACAGGCCTGCTTATCACGGGCCCATATAGTTCTTACCTTACATGATCACTCTGCAAATCCCAATATGATGCACTTTGCTCACATGAACTAAGGTTTGAACAACACCTTACATCTTTTTTGAAGTCCATAACCCACTTTTTGCAATGAGTCAAACAGTAACATGCAGCTATGTATGAATGGCAGTGAACAAGCCACTGGAGATACTGGGCAACCCACCCAAGGACAATACTGTCTGTCAACCCTCAAGAGAGCCTCCTGAAGGTGAGAAAACAAGTAAGAAATCAAAACCCCAACTGAGACTGAAGATGCCAGCCAGGGATCAGGTCAGACCAAGAAGCCAACGCCTGGTGAATTCTGGTCATCACAGACCTTGAAAGGTAGTACTGAAAAGGGTACACAACCTGATCCAGCTGGGATTGCTGAAGAGATGATGAGTTCACTCACAACCCAATACACCAAGGTTGAACTCTTGCACATCACAGCCAAACCAGCAGTAGTCACAAGGACCAAGAGTCCCCTGAGTGTTACACATAGCGTACAAACAGGGTTTCCTAGGATAACTCTTAAGGGTCTTCAGAGGGATCTGCTCATGAAGAGCATGCTTGATGAAAAGGTAGACTTAAGAGGTGGCAATGGATGTCTCAAGGACCTTGGGTGATTCAAAAGTTATGCTAGTATTGCACAGATTTTGAATGGACTTTACAGGAATCGGAGTAATACTTTAAATAGGATAAAGGTGGTGCACACAGACCAAGAGACAAAGAAGGAAATTGACTACATGGAGGTAATTGGGGACACGAGTCATTATGAGAGAAACGACAGAGGAGAAATAGGTCCATAAGGATAGATGATCAAGATAACTCTATGAGTAACAGATGAGTTGGACTGGTTATCATCAAGAAATAGGTATAACAAGATGAAAGGTTACCCCTCCAAGTACGTAGAGAAGAAGAGAGAGATAGGAGAAAGACAAAGTGATGAAGAAAGAAAATTGTAACACTGGGACGGATATACTCTGAGGGTGTAGTACCCATATTGAGGGAACCCTCAGAATACGACCCTCCAATGGATCCCTCACATGCCCTTGCTGCAGTGAATGAATTCCTTGAAGGAGTCCAGCAGGAGGGGGCTAGCCTCTATGGGGTAAACCTGGGGCACCATCAGGCATTAAAGATTGAGCATTGCTGAAACACACTTCAAGTGACCAAGAGGCTGGGAAAGAAGCCTCTGGTGGTGATAGCAGCCCTGACAAAGAGATGCCAGTTAAGGAAAAGGAGGGTATATCACATGATGCCCCCCAGGGTAAGGGGAAGTGTCCAGAAGGACTAGCCCCCAGCATGGCCAAATGTCTGGCATATTTGTCTGGGCAAAGTTTGGACATCGTGCACCACCTATATGGATCACAGTGAGGGCCTGCTGTCCTATACCAGCTGGCACAAGAACATGCTATGGCAGGTAAGGGCTTAGGACAGGCCCCTCTTCACTGAAGAGGTGAAGGGAGGGAACCACCAGACGATGATGATGATCCAAACAGAGAACATCACTGTTGATTTGGTGAAGGCTGTGGAGGAAATGTGCCTCTCAGAGGAAAACCTCCTAGGAGAAACCAACCAGATGAAGGTTCATCCAGTGGCTCTGACTCCTCTGGAGAGGAGGACAGTGACCCAGAGGATGAAGGATTGGATCAAGGAGAAGAATTCCTGAATAACCTCCTTGCAGGACACCCTGCTGCATGCATGACCTCATCTGCTAACCAGACTCCCAGCCGAACATCTTAGTACAACTACCTTAGAGGATTTACCTCTGGGAACACCTGATACATGGGTGCAATGCAGCACAGATACATATAGCATATATGGGACATGGTCAGCCAACTGACCAGGACCGTAGGGCCTGAGGTAAAGATAATGAACCCACCCAAACCTGGGAAATATGGAGGTCAGGATGACCTCGAGAAATTCAATGACTGGCTCAGCCAGATCCTGAAGTACTTTCATACTTTCAAAATCACTGGCCCAGATCACGATGATGATTACATATTGTACACTGGGCTGTACTTGGAGGGTATGGCCTCCCAGTGGTTTGACCAGGAGGTCAAATCTCTGGATAGACAGGTCTAACACTGGACTTTTGAAGAACTCATCTGTGGGCTCTTCAAATGCTTTGTTCACAAAGCATCAGCACAGAATGCAGCTGACCAGTACAATTGGGTGAGGTAGCAGCCCAACAAGGGGGTCCTTGCCTCCTACAACAACCTGAAATGTTGCGTGCACCAAATGGTACAACCACCCAACAACTACTCGTTCAGGAGGAAGTTCCTCCATGGACTGCCTCACATGATCATTAAGAGCATATTCAAGGCCTGCAGGATATCCACCAAGCACTCAATGATATACTTGGAGGGGTCATTAACAGACTTCCTCCCCTACATGAAGTCAATCACTGGATCCTGCTGATTGATGATGGTAAGCAATATGTGTATCACTTGCCCCGATGCGCAGACGCACTGAAGCAACAACTGTCAGATAAAATCTGACTATATACTGACACAAGTTGGTGGATAATGAAAAGCATGCCCCAGGCTGCTCCAATGCTCTGCATCCCAAAGAAGCGTGGAAAGCTGTGGACAGTCATCGACTGCTGTAAGAGAAACAACAACACAGTCAAGGACATTACCCCATTCCCTGATCAAGACCATATCTGAATGTGGCCAGAGTGAAATATCGCTCAAAAATAGACCTATTGAATGCATACGAACAGGTCTGTATGAAATCAGATGACATCTGGAAGAGGGTTTCTCAACCATCTATGGGACTTTTATAAGTCAAGTAATGCAACAGGGGGATTGCAATGCCCCTGTGACGTTTTAACATCTAATGACTGTGATCTTTAGAGATCACATAGGATGCTTTGTGTATGTCTACCTTGATGATATATTTGTCTATAGCGATACCCTGGAGGACCATGAATGGCACATCCACATTGTATTCACAATATTGGAAAAGGCCAACTTCCACCTAGAGTGGGAGAAGTGTGACCTATATACTGATAAGCTCGACTGCCTCAGTCATACTATCGACAAGAAGGGGATGTATACTGATAAGGACAAGATGTCCTGAATCCACAACTGGAGGACCCCTCAGTCCCTCAATGAAGTCCAACAATTTGTAGGACTCATTGAGTATCTGGTGCAGTTCATGCCAGATGTATTAGTGTATGCAATGCCACTAACCAGGATTCAAAGGAACAGACACCTGTTCCAGTGGAGGGAAATCCATGATTGATGCTTCCAAATGATTAAGGACCTGGTGTGCAAGTACCTGATCCTGTGGCCTATAGATCCATGAAAGGAGGAGCCCATTTGGCTTGTGTGCGATGCCTCACTCTATGGAGTAGGCACTATCTATGGGCAAGGGCCCAACTGGAGGACCTGCAGACCAGCAGGGTTTATGTCCCAGAAGCTGAGTGATGCTCAGCAAAACTATAGGACCTTCAAGTGAGAGACCCTCACCATAATCAAAGCCCTGTTGAAATGGGAGGATAAACTCCTTGGATTCAAGTTTATGATTGTAACTGATCATGAGGTGCTTGGATACCTCAAGATGCAGTGGAAGCTGTCAAGTAGACAGATATGCTGGATTGACTACATGTTGTGGTTCAATGTGAATATCATCTACACCAAAGGGTCTGAAAACTGAGTGGCAGACTGCCTGTCTCACTATTACAAGAATGAGGGAGGTGATGACACCATCAAAGAAGAGATTGATTGGACCAATGCAGATGTGCAGTTGGACCCAAACAGGGATGACCTTCCCCATGACCAATTGCTACAGCTCAAGGTGCTCACAATAGGGGAGATGAGAACCCCCATAAAAGCAAATGGCTTGCAGAAAAGTAGGAGACCCACATCCTGGAAGCCCAAGAGATGGCCTCAGCCATGGAGAAGACAACCAGGGATGCCCCCCTCACAAGTGTGGAGGGGGATCCAACGATTCTTGAATCCACTGAGATCTCCCAGGTCCCCCCAATCGCTTATGGCAGGGAGCCAGGGTTCTTGAATGCCATCTGTAAGGGATACGGGAATGATTTGCTATTCACCAAAATCAAAGCTTAACCGAGCCACTTTCCCCAATTTAAGGAGAAAGCGGCCTCCTCTACATGGACAACCATGGAGGAGAGGAGATATTATGCCTCCCACACACGTGATACATGAGTGATGACATAGTGGCCAAGGTCATGGACCAGGCACATAAGATCCTCAGGCACTTCAAAGCTGGACTGCGGATTACATTCACAGATGGTACTGGTGGCCAAGGCTTGGCCAAGAGGTCAACAAGTTCTGTCAAACTTGCCCAGTTTGTCAAATGACAAAGGACCAAAACCAATTGCCCCAAGGACTGCTGCACAGTCTACCAATCCCCAAACGACCATGGGAATCAATCGCTATGGACTTTGTGGGACTGTTTCCACCAAGTAACAGGTATAACTACCTCTGGGTGGTCCTATGCCACCTGATGTCCATGGTACACCTAGTGCTTGTCATGATGATGGTCTGGGTATCCAAGCTCACCTGCAAGTTCATGCAGGAAGTAGTCTGACTACATGGATTGCCTAAGACAATTATCTCTGACCAAGATGCCAAGTTCACATTAGCATTCTGGTGTGAACTGCACTGGATGCTCAGAGCAAAGCTTCTGATGTTGACTGCATTCCACCCTCAAACAGATGGCGCCTCTGAGAGGGCCATCAGGAATGTAGTGCAGATACTATGAGCATCAGTGCAACCTGACCAAAGGGACTGGATGATGAAGTGGCCAATGATGGAGTTCACCATTAACTTGAGTGTCAGTGGCTTGACCAAGTTTGCCCCATTTGAGCTTAATTATGGCTATATGCCCACTCTGATGCAATGCATCAATGAGGAAGAACCCTTGGCAGCACCTGGAGTATGAAGTTTTGTACAACAGGCCATTGTGAACTTGGAAATGGCTCACAATGCTATCATCAAAAGCTGAGTGATTCAGGCACATCACACCAACAAATGACAGGCTGAGGGGAAATCCCTCCAAATTGGAGAGTTAGTGTACCTCTCCACCCAAAATCTGACACTGCCAAAAGGGCAAGCCTGTAGACTCACCCCAAGGCATATCGGACCAATGAAGGTCCTACAGATGGATGCCATGAGTGACACATATACTCTGGATCTCCCAGAGGAAATGTACAAGAGGTGTATCCATCCAACATTCCACATTGGACTACTTTATTGGTATGAAGCAAACAATGATGTGCTCTTCCCAAAAAGGGATGCACATGCATTCTATGATGTTGGACTTACCAATGAAGAGGAATGGTTGGTTGATGATCATCAACCACCGATGGTGCAGAAATAAAGTAGATCTCCTAGTCAAGTGGAATCTTGGCAATACCACTTGGGAGCCTAGCTGCAATTGCAACAAGCTTGAGGCCCTGGATAGGTACCTCAAGCTCCAAGGCACACAGAATGTGCATGACTTGCCTAGGCAGCCAAGTAGTGTGACTAAGTGTACAATGACTCCTGCTAAGCAGAAGTGGTAGTTAGTAAAAGACTGATCCAGACCCACTGACAAAAACAACAATAAACAACAAAATAAAAATGAAAATAATGCCATAAAAGGAACAATGGGTCGTGTGATCTAAATTGTAGATTAGCTTTGGCAAATCTTTCCCTTTTTTGTCTTTTGTTATGACT
>JBBPSV010000207.1:0-26417 GCA_038093795.1 Retiboletus fuscus
GGAAAGGGTGAGCGGTGTGCGCTGCGGCGTGAATTCCCTGGGTTACATCGCCACCACCTTGGGATGGCTGGGTGTTCCCAACAAGGCGAGCGAAGCCTTCGGCGACGTCGTCGTCATCAGCGCCAGAGAGACCAGACTGCGTCGCGATATGCTCGATCGGTTTGGTGATGTGGTGGAGTTGGAGGTGCATTGGTGGTCGTTAAGTCGAAATAGACGCGATCTGTCACTTATCTATGTCGACAGCGAGCGTGGCACGATGTATAGGTTCTGCTAAACGATTTATGGCAATGACACAATGGCATGTCTCGGATACACAGTCCAGTGATAGCCGAACCGGATAGGCACGCTCCACATCGGATCGACCCGTTCATGATAAGGATTATATCCCCTTCCGCCATACGTACTTCACTTCTGCTGCTACAGTGCTGCATAGCTGAACCGATCAGAAATGGGTTTTCGTGGACGAACATGTCGATTATGATTGAAAGGACTGACAAAAGTGAAGAGGTAAATTGATGACCACAGATTCGGACTCTCCGAGAGATCTCGCTTCCCGATCATGATGAATAAAAGTCCCATGTGAGCGAGGACAGTAGCAACGTTTCTGCCCTCCGACTTGGCGAACTTGAAGGCTGTCAAAACAGCCGGGGACGAGTTCTTGAAGTCTGTGTGTTCCACTCCACCCCAGCCGAAGCCAGTACTAATAATACTACCGCTGGCGCGACGCTCTAATTCGCATCAACATAGAAAAGAAGCGCAGCTACATGTACTGTTCAACAATGCGTAAGTAGACCGTGCTTTAGACAGAAATGGAATGTCGGCTCTGGCAGCTGCGTCATGTTCTCCCTCGACGAACGGCTCACAACAGACGGATATGACCTCCAATTTGGCACAAACGCCTTAGGTACGCCTACCTCGATCCCACCCCACCCCATCCTCCATCATGCACGGCATCCCACCAAGCTTCCCTGCACCCACATAGGACACCACTACTTTGCGAAACTTCTCCTTCCGTAAATGATCGCCACCGCCAAGACGACCTCGGACGGCAAGACCCGCATCGTCACCACCTCTTCGTCTGGTCACCTCTTTGGTGATCTCGACTTTGACACGTTCAAAAACCCAGAGTGACGAAAACGCAACCCCAATGCGCTCTACTGCCAGAAGAAGTTCGTACGTCCCACAGCCCTGTTCTTCGAATCGACCGAATCGGTCATGACGCGAACGCGAACGGTAGGCAAACGTGGTGGTGGCGCTAGAGCTGGCACGGCGATACAGCGATCATGGTATCGTATCCACCTCTCAACCCCGGGAACATCAAGTCGGACCTCCAGCGCTACGTTCCCTCGTTCGTAGGATCCATCATGGTACGTCGACGATCCCATGCATCATGAACTGACCCATGATGCGATTGCGGCAGAATCACATAGTCCCGTATGATACGGCGTTTGGCACGTTGACGCAGTTATATGCTGAGACGAAGCCGGAGGGAGCAGTACTTGGCGGTAAAGTGTGTCTGCCGTTCGTGTCGCGCATCCGCGTGAGGTACTAAGCGTCTTTCGAGCACTTCGTCCCTTGGGAACGTGTCGGTACCCTTTTGAAGGAGACACAAGACCCCCAGGTTGGTGAGAGACTTTGGGATCGTTCGAGGAGCAAGTCAAAGATGTGTGAAGGGATAGTAGCGGCAAAGAAAGTCTGGGTAGTTCGTGCATCACTTGGACCAACCACCCGTGATGTCATTTTTGGTCCTCTCACCCCCCTGCTAGTATCCCCTACAGAAGCAATGAGCTGTGCTTGACTGAACTGCAGCTGACCATACCTTTCCTTTGGCTATCTCCAAACCTTCCAATCTTGTTCGGTTCCTCAAATACGGTGTGGATACAACTATGCGAGATCGGATAAGCAGATGTTGTCATGCTCGGTTGTATAATAGTACCATTCTGAATGTCAACGCTTTTAAGGCGAATAGCAGGCGCAAGGTGAACGACTTTAGTTGTTGCGCCGAGTTTGAAAAAAGGTGTGCCGGTCCATACAACGGGGAATCAACAGGGTCCAAACTGTGATGACGACCACCTTGAACGGCAGCGGTGGATCAGAACGTGACGTGTGCGGCCTACCAGTGGTGAATTGCAGCAGGGATCTTGAGTGGTCTGGTCACCAGGCTAGGTCTCGAACCAGGTAGAATCCAAGTAGCTCGTAAGAAACATGAACTCGGATAGACGAGCTTCTTGAACGAGCCCTTAAAGGAAGAAGTAGGCACATGTCACGAGTGAATGGAACAGCAGCACGATCGCGTACGTACCCTGACATCTCGGGCATAACCGGATGAGTATCGACATCTTAGTCTGCACATAGCCGTAAACAAATTCTGCATTGGAAAAAGACAAAGTCAGCGCTGTCTGTAGGTTAAGTTGTCAATGCTTACCCGATCGTGCCCGAGGTGCGAGGAATGCATTTGAAAGATGCCAGCATCAAGACGATATGGTCCGCTCCCTTTTCGCAGCTGCATAAAGAGCCAAAAATCCCGAGTGACAGTTTTCCAGCTGCTTCTGAGCCCTCTCACTGGCACCTCTGATTCGTGCCCAACAGGTCATTCTGCCATACATACCTGATCGTCATGCGTATCCGATCATCTTCGCTCGCCGCTTTCACATTATACCTCGGTGCTGCGGTGGCTGCAGTTATCCCGAACGGCGGCGACATCGCTTCCCGAGATAATTCAATAAACAAAGGTACGATTTCGACAATCACATGCTCCAAATGAAGGTGACGATAGTACAAAAAGGTCGCCTGGGTGGTCGAACACCGCAGGCGGTTGGCAATGACAGTGGCGCAGGTGGGAGCGCAGTTGGTGCAGAATTCATACCGTGACCTCCCGCAGTCGAGAATGCCAACCCTGTTCTAGGTGGGGCCGTAATTGGAGAGGCTGGGGGATCACCTTCAGACAATCCGATTCCCGTAGGTTATTAGCCCTGGCCAAAACGGACAAGTGGCCGTTGGTGACGAGTAGAGGCTGGTCGTCGTTTGGAAACAGCGGATAGTGTTTGATGGGGTCTCGGAGTAGCCCCGAGTGTAATTAACTGCGGAACAAAGCTCGACTCGAAATGTCTGTCTGTCTTTGGGTATGCGAAACGATCTAAACGAATGTTTTGTCGTGCAACGCTACAGACGAAGCAAGTAAAGTGAACTCGGGATGGCAGCATTCCAGAGTCAGACAAGTGGCATACCAAGTCGCCCCTCGAAGGCGTGTCGCCGCATTGGATACGTGCTGGCCGATTTTTCGGTCATGTCGTTCGTCACGCATGCTTTGATGACGACGAAGCCGAAGATAGCTGAAAGTAAGAAGCGACTAGCCTATCCTTGCAAGACGAACGGCGACCTGCTCACACCCGTTCCCCGTCTCCCAGCAAATCATCCAACGCGTGTTTACGGTAGCGGGTCTTGGGTGCTTGAGCATCCGTGAAGTCTGGCACTAAAAGATGCTCCTCATGGCAGTGCGACCATAGTTGGAGGGGTCCCGATGCTTGGCGTTGCGTCATCATCCCACTTGCTTTTAGGTGCTGCTGCTAAGTCTAACAAGAACGGGTTGATCCCGACTTCAAATTCCAACAAACTGCACCAAGGGTTTTGAGCACACGGATCCAGGGGGCGGAACCCTTGAAAGTCGTGGTCCCCAAAGTCATTGCTTGCGGGAGCCCAACGAAAAAGCGACAAGGCTGTCAGCGAAAACTCTTCTATTTGCCATGATACTGCCGGTGTACTTTGAGGAGAGGATAATACTATTGGCACGGTGCATGACGACATGGGCATCTGGGGGATGTGCGCCTCGCCGACATGGGTGTGGGAGTCATGTGTGCTCAAGGGCTAGGATGGTTCTATTAGCGCAAGACAGGCGGTGTGATTGTTCGAAATACAAGGTCGATGGAATACAAGCTAGAAAGACCTGTCCAGGTTGACTGAAAACCCGCCTTCTCTGATTCTCAACTGTCGTCTCCATGGCTCGCATGTGTGTGTGACGAGCTCCCTGCTTGGTGCTACAGAATCGAAAAAGCCAGGAAGTGTGAACGTGAGGACGGCAAACAGACAAGAAAGCAATCGCGATAACGAACACGAAAAAGCAAGAAAATAGAGATTCAGATAAAGAAGACAAATCGAGATGGGACCCACCTGCCTCAACTTTGCCAAATGTATCTTGAGCGTCTCCGCGTAATTCTCGAATCCCAGCGTGGCCATGGCGTACAGGATGTCCTCCCCTCCGATCGTCTTGCGCTTTTCCATGTGGCATTTTTCGGCCGCTTCCGAGGTGATGAAGCTGATGAACTCGGAAACGCATTCTTGGACACATTCTTTGGCGTCTTTGGCGATTTTGGCGGTAGAGGGCACGGACTGTTTCATGATGCGGGAGACGTTGGCGATCTGGAGTTTTGGTTGAGCAACGTGGCTCGACGTGACGAGGATGGCGAGCTTACGGGGAGGAAACGGTCCTGTTCTCTGTACTCTCCCACTTCCTGTTCAGTGATCGGTGCGGGCGGGGGTGCCTCCGGCGGGGTCGTCTCATCCGCGGTAGTCGCGCCATCTTCTGGCTGAGGCGCGAGCTCTGGCTGGATATCCGCCATGGGGTTGATGAGTTTTAAGATTGTGGTGAGAGCGTCGTACCCTTTCCCAGTCGACGAGGTTCAACCGAAAAAAAGTCTAGACATGGATCACACGACAACATCCCAGCTCAAAAAAAACTACAGGGGCTATCGGCGACATATGTACGACGACGTTGATTGGCCAAGAAACGTTTATTTATCTATTCAACCTTCATTCTTCCTCATCCGACCAGGGCACCAACGGAATAAAACGCCGCGTTTGTGTACGCCCAAACTAGACAATAAAACGTGTGACGTGGTACAAAAATGGCAACGTGAACTTTTCGACTTACCCTGGATATCTGTGCTCGGCGATCACGCAAGCTCATCGATTTGGATGGCGATGCATCGGGATTCGAGGAAAACGGATCGGATAAGGGCGGTGGACCGTGAACCAGTTCTACTTGAGGGACATCAGGCACATTGTCTCGCGGTTGTGAAGGCTGTTCCAGAGAGGGCTGGGCCATGTTTAAGCTTGTTTCGTTCGGTTTGTGATCTGTCGCAAGTGGCACAGGAGAAGACCGTGGAGAGGATGAGATAGAAAAGACATCAGTTAGGTTCGCTTCCAGAATTTCCTCGATCTTGGTTGTTTTCGACATGGCGTCCTCACCCGATAGTCCAGCTACGCCGCGTAGTCCCATGGTAGACTTGTCGATGGCCAAAGGAATATCATGTTGTGGATTGATCGTCGGATCCTGTAAGTCAGAGCGAGCGTGCTCGAGGGGTTGAAGAGGTGGTCTTGATATCAGAGTTGGGATGGTTGAAGGACCACCGGCAGCCCGAAGAGTCTCAAGACGACGCATATATCCATGCGACGTCAAGCTCAAATGGTTTCTCATGTGGTGTTGAATCCTTGGGGCGTTGCTGCCTGAAGGCAAAAGTAAATCAGAGAGGGGCTGTCTCGGGGTTCGGGGTGTCTGCAGAAGATAAGGTGTATCGCCTGAATTCGTCAGAGGTACTGCCAAAAATTTTCGAGGCAACTGAGCATCCCCTGCATGATACGTCGCTCCTTCGATGCGGGCCCGTTTGAGGTTGAGACGACGTCCTCCGTGACCGCGACCATCCAAGGGCGAGGAGGCGGGTACATTGATTTCTTGTGGACCAAGCGCTGACGCATTCGATCGCTTGCGCCGTGAGCTGGACATCGACTTGCTCAAGGACCCTACCCGAGTCGACGACCCTGCGCATCCACGTCCACGCGCGAATTCGGCAACCAGCGTCGATCCGACGCTCTCGACGCTCTTCGTCATCGTCGACACCGCGTTGGCCACCATGTCAGACAGCGCAGCCTTGATCTGGTCCATCTGGGGAGGAACACCGTGGATGATGGGTACGAGCGGCAGAACGGCACTCATCAGAGAGTTTTGCTGATCCTGGATGGACTGCATCGCATGAGCATGCGTCTGGAGGAGCTGTGTAAATCTGTCAGTACCTCATCGATGCGATACCCGTACACCAACTGCTTGAAGCGCATCTATGCGCTTTTCCAATGCCTGCACCGACTTTTCTGTCGAGGCTTGTGAGACGTGGACGAGAGCGAGAGCGGGCGCTTGCGCAGGCGTCCCGACGTGTGCCTTCATCTCCGTCTGACATCTGTTCGCTTCATCGAGCACGTCAACGAGGAACAGCGCACCACCACGCATGTGCGAGCGTACCTATCTCGAGTATCTCAGTGAGGACCTTGTCGCGCTCGACGTCGAGGAGGTTGTTTGCGTTCACGATCTGGGTTCTGCAGTCGTCGACGCGCTGCAAGAGGCCGTCGAGTCTCGTGGAGAACTTTTCGAGGTTGACCTGGGTGTCGTGGATGAGCATGCGCATGGATGTCCCGGTCTTGTCCTGAGGCGCGATGGGCGGAATTTGCGAGGGTGAGTCGGTCGACGTCGCATCTTTGCGCAGAAGATGCGCCCAGAGCAGGTTACCAGCCATAGAAAGGGAAAGACGTTGGCGCAGGGGTCCAAGTTTTTATGTGAGGTGAATGAGAATATGGATAAGACTGCCACCAGACACAGTAACAGCAGCATGGCGCAGAGGAAGCGCGCGGGGCTCATAACCCCGAGGTCACTCGATCGAAACGAGTTGCTGCTATGTTTATTTTTCGTCTTCGTTTATGTATTGCGGCCATTCCAAAGTACGAGGAACTGGATCTACATGACATATGTACATCCACCAGCCACACATCCAGCACTTGCACTGAATAACAACCCGAACTGATTCTAAGAGAACTCGAGGAACATATGGCAGCTATTAGTAAATGCAAAGGTCAGACAAACTTGAACAAAACAACATTGTACGGCATAATGGTGGCTGAAGGAGGCTTACCTAGAGTATGTATGAGGGTCCCAATGCACAAAAATTCAGCGCGCAACTATGTGCAGAGCGCGCAACATTGAGGAATCAGTCACGAGTGCGCCATATCCCAATGCACAAAATTTCAGCGCGCAACTATTTGCAGAGCACACAACATTGAGGAATCGGTCACAAGTGCACCATACTTCCACACACGAATAAAAGTTGAAAACCATTATCTCGAGAGGTTACTCTCAATGCTAGTAGTAGGGAGCGCAAATGACATGCTGAGGGACAGTATATGTGTACTAGTAGTGGTGTAGTGCACAAATTGAAACCATTAGCGATCAGGGGAGAGGATGTGAAAGGTAAATCGGAGGAATTTGCAAGGCAAGAACCAGGGGATTAGTGTCTGTCATGAATGAAAGCTTGTTCAAGAAGGTAAAACTCAGGCTTGAAGCGTAGTAGTAAACTACGCCCATGGGTTGAGATGAGTGCTTCGGGTAGGCCGAAGGACAGATGATCGGCGGTGTGGAAAGGGAACACTTGGGCCAGGGACCGGCGCAGCCGACTGAGATGGGTCATGGGGAATGGATGCGAGTGGGAAGGGCTTGGAACCGCAATGAGACTGTCCAGGGGACTCAAATATTCCAGATGGTGCTGACATTTCAGACCCAGGGGCTGCAGATGACTCGGAGAGTCCTGAGGTTACAAAACCCAAATAAATTGTTTAAATAGGTGTCACAAGTGTCGATGGAAGAAATACTTACCATGATAATTGTCGGATTTGATCCATTTGCCCCAGAGAAGCCGTGATGGATTACTTTCCAGCGATGTGGATGCACGGCGCTTCAAGTTCAATCCTGATATCATAAATGATCATGAGTTATATTGGGACTGTTTGCACGGATAACAGACATACCTGACTTAGCTGGCGTTTGGGTAAGATCATGGGATGGATGAGCCTCATCCGATAGAGCATCCGGTACTGGTAAGAGTTCCTTCTCAAGCTCAGCTTCGCGTTCACATGCAATAAGTTTGGTGAAAAACATCTCATAATCGCTCTCATGCTCAGAACCCGGGCTGAGGTCAAGGAGACGGGGCATGCTTGACTCGACTGCAGTACTGCTAGTATCAACTTGGATCTCGAAGTTCTTGCTTATGTCAGTAGACTTGGAGGAGGTTGCCACGCAAGCTGCATCGATGATCTGAACTTCATTCTCCGAGTCTGACTCTGGCGATAAGTCAAAAGTGATGGGGGGGGCCTTGTTTTTGCCTTTGTTGATGGCACGTTTCAGTAGTGGCATGGTGTCAGCGTCGGTGTCGGTGGTCTTGATTTCAACTGCTTGATCAGAAGCACTGTTGGAGTCTTCAGAGTCAGGCTCTGACTGTTCACCAGCCAAAGCCTTCGCTATGGCCTTATCCCAGTCCATATACACAGTACGTGAAATGAAGGCACGCGGGGCTAGAGACCTGAGCCAGGATAGTCAAAACAACTTGAAGAATGACTTACCAACTACAATAGCGTGATTGGTGTACTTCCGCCCTTGCGTACCCTTTGCTTCATTGAGATCTTTGCCCATAATCGACGGCCGATTGAGAACAAAATATTTTTGTCTCTCGGAATTGAGGAGAACCCAATGGAATGACCCTACATCTGGTTTGCCACGATGAGCATCAAGCCATTCAAATGGTTTCGGGAGAAGACGGCGGAGCCATGCATCAATAGCATTCATATTCCAGGAAGCGTTGAATTCGATATCCTGGCCCCCATCTTCAGTCACAAGCAAACCATACTGACGAAAATCCTCGCGAGCAGATTTTGACGGCTTCTTGGATGTGAGCAGCTTGACATTCTGACAAGCACTATGATTAGTATACACAAAACTTAAGCCCAAGTATAACGCTCACCGCATCAACACCATCAGGTATCATCATCAATGAACCAATCTTGACACCTTTTTCTAGATTTGATGATCGTGAAGCAGCACTACCGGCACCTGAACCCAAAACCTTTGATCCATTGCTGCCACTCGGCGTTCCAACCTAGAAAAACAATGGATACATCCAGTGTGAGCAGAATTTACACTAAAGTTGTACTTTACAACCCAGACCTTGTTTGAAAGCCAAAGGCTTGTCCGTCGCGTAACTGGAGCAGTCCTTCGAAAGCCAGAAGAAGCCTCATTTTGAGCAACCTGGGAAGTCGTCCGTGATTGAAGCCTTTGTCGTAAGCCGTACCGGTCAAGAATAATCTGAACAGGATTTACTGAATCGGAATGAGGTGTGCCATCGTTATTGAGAGCAGAACTCATCAAGTCATCATGCTGGATGGACGGGTGACTCGGATGATGGCGCTCCTTCCGACGACACGTTTGGCAGCGGTTCCCCTTCCGTCCTGCACCCGGAATGAACTGGGTACATGCTGTTGGTCTTGCGTCGGTGTTCGACATCAGTGCAGCCAGTAACACAAGGCTGTCCAGTGGGTCGAGTCAACTGGTAGTGAAGCAGACACAAGGGGAAAGGCCACAAGATACCCTACATCCAAGTACATCCTATTTGTACGATTCATGAACATAGTTGAATACCTAGAGCTCGCCGTCTTCAATCATCTGGATTGTCATCATCACATCTAGGCCCTGTGCCCACAAAACTGCTCGTGGCCACCAGATTGTGAATGGCAAAAAAACTTCATACTCCTTTGCACCACGACCAACGGTGATTACTTCAGATTCGGGGTAAGATCCATCCACCCATTCATTTTCGGCAACCCCATAACCCATTGGGATAATGCCTTGATCTCGGCTCGCTTGAAGAGCAAGAATGAACGCTTCATGTGCTTCCACGAAATGAAATGGTGTGATTGTAGGTGGCACAGCAACAGCCGCATGGCGAACATTTTGATCTTGATCAGCGGCGATCTCGGCTTGTACATCAACTTCATCATCATCCCATACATATCTCGCAAGAACTTGCGGATGTACGTCTTCATAGCATTCTGGATATACACCATGCTGTACCTCAGAGAGAAATCGCATATCCTGTCGTGAGATTAGCAATAAAATCACATACATAATTAGAAATGTGTACTAATGGTGTTTGATTGTGACCTCGTTTTGAGATTGGATGGTGGTTCCAGTCCTGCTGGAACTGGTGGCAGTCGTCATTGAGCTGATCTAAAAATAAATACTGCAAGAGCCAGAGATGATGAGGATCGTTTGGGTCAAGTAGATGAATCTCTTCAAGTCGAGAAAAAAATGCACGCCAACGGCGCACAAACTGGATTCCAACATCAACCCAAAGTCGTTCAATGCGAGAATTTGTTGTGGATTTCCCCCACATGAACGAAGATCTGTTGGGACCACGATGCTGAATCATCCATACTGCAACATCCATATTTTCACCACCTCGGTCTCCACGAACATGGGAAGGTGTTCCATATATTTTGATGGCATCGAGAAAAAGGTCAAGAACTGTTGACGCATAATTATTCGTGTTAGTTTGTAATCCAACGACCTGTTAACTCCGTGAGTGGATTTCTCAAGTTCAAAATTATACATACCGTGCGACAGTATCCATCAATCATACCATGAATAACAAATCCCCATCGAATCAACTTGTGGTGACCATCAATATGCCATAAGTAATTTGATCGTGGCACCTGGTATACCCGACGCTGCACAGTTGTTCGATGACGGAGAATATGGCCAAGCGGGTCAATCCGTTGCATGGACATTTGAACACGTTCACGCTGTACACTTATCCCGTAAGACTTGAGATATGCGATGACAAATCGGAGACCAGCACTGGGGCGTTCATGCTTGTAGTGACGAATAAGGACATCAAGCTCATGGTCAGTTATGTCAGAGAACCGGCATCTGAAAAGACCGTTCATGTAAAGATGGTGACGTAGGGTGTTCCGATGTACGCCGATGGTTTTCGCAAGGGTTTGCAGTGGGATGCGACGGGTAGACGATACCGCATCAGCTAGCCAGTCTTGATCGAATTCGAAGCGAGGGCGGCCACGAGCACCTGCTGAGCATGCCACCTGCACAGGTGTGATTTTAATAATATCTGTCACCAAACCCTCTCTTTGGTGTTCCAAATCTCAGCTAGGGATTTGCACGTAATAAGAAAATACTTACTGCCTCTCCGCAGTCAAAGCTGCATGCACCAGTTTGGTCAATAGCTCACCAAATACGTGTGCACAAAGGGCAACCCAATGGATATTCTCATGCCCCACCTCATGCTGGACAGCTTCCAACAATGGTATGATCTGGTAACAGATCTGATCGAAGTGGATTTGGAGACGAATCCGGTCATTGTCTTCCTGCTGTAAAAGTTGGGAAGCCTGCATATATGCATTGTATAAAATATCATGAGCATGGAGCACATTGGCACTCCAATAGTCCCGGACTGGGAGGTCAGGAAAGTTGTTGAGCTGGTGAGCCTGCATGCAACGTTGTTGACGTCGTGGGCTGTCACATCAGAATGACTGGCGCGTCTGAGTTATTACATTACATAATCGAGTGTGAAACGTCGGACTGAGCAGAGAGACTCGGTGTTCAAGTTGTTGCTTCACTCTCGATCCGAAACATTGCAGCTATATGAACATTCCTCGAGAACGGCACCCAGAATACTACTTCAATGATGGGACAGTCTACTTCTTGGTGAGTTATATCCCCTCTGAATGCATCTTAATGATAATGGACGCAATCCAGATCCTGGAACCAACCCGTCAAACGCTCTACAGACTTTATCCTGGCCTCCTCTCACTACGGTCTTCAGTTCTTCAGTCCCTCCTCTCACTCCCTCGTCCAGAAAGTCAGCAGAGCACCAGTGAAGGTACATGTGACGAGAACCCTATTGTTCTCCATGGAATTGTTCGACATGAGTTTGATTACCTTTTAACATTTTTGTCTGGCGGGTATGTACTAGTCTTACTTATTTTTCATATGAAAGCATCGTCATTGAAACTTATGGGTTACTCTAGCTACGCTGGTGAACAACACCGTGAAGAATTTCTCGTTTCTGTTCTCAAGTTATCTTCCTTCTTTGAAATTACCCATGGATTTCAGTATGCTGTCGCAGAACTTGGCCGACTGTCGCCATTTGATGCTTCCCTCAAACTTCAACTTGGACGTCAATACCGTGTTGATCACTGGGTTGAGCCTGCGTTTCGTGACCTCATGTCACGGCCGTTGTCATCCATCTCTCATGTCGAAGCCTGCCGTATGGGCCTGGAGTATTTTTACATCCTTGCTCACACGAAGTCACTAATCGAAGAAGGCTACCGCGCTATTGCATATACAGAACCACCTCTCATACAGCCACCCTTCTGCATGACGCCAACGGAATGTGAAGCGTCATGGAAGGATGAATGGTGGAACGGCGTCGCACGGCAACTTCTCCATCCTGAAGATCCATGCCATGGTCATGAAATCTTAGCTTTATTAGATGATGCCGAGATACCTGGTGTCTGTGCTATGTGCATGGAGGCGACAGTGTCGAACATAAAGGAGTCAGATGCTTTGCGACTCAAGGAGACACTGGGAAATATAGCTATGGTGGACATCATGGAATTACAGACAGATGAGCATATCCGAGCATCGTTCAGACGACTGTATTCAACACAGTAGTACAACTTGGCGGTGTAAATTTGACGGTTTGTGTGCTTATCGCCCGCCCATCAGGATGTTGCGCACTCATCACCAACTCACTATTGTGCGCTCGCCCACAAATAGTTTTGCGCGCTCGTCACCAGCTCATTGTTGCACGCTCACCCCGAAAAGTAGCGCTCTACGAATAGTTGCGCGCTAATTATTTGTGCATTGGGACACTCATAAGTATGTCCTCCGCTGGCACCAACACATCATCAAGCGCGATACCCACATCATCCACAAACGCGCCAAGGTCTTTGGTATCATTGTCACCTTCAGCGGGAAGAATGTAAGTGATATCAGAACTCGCACCAGTGATTACGTCATTGCGGGAAGCGATCTCGGCACCGCCTGGGATAACTGCTGCTGCTGCAACACTGAGGTATAACGCGAAAGTGACGAGCGAGAATGCGACGCGCATGATGATTGAGTATAGAATATTATGGTGCGTTCAAATGAGAGATTCCACCGAGAGGGCTCAGAAGATGCTGGGGATGCGTCACTCGGGGCATTCAGCTTTTTATGCACTCCTGGAAGCGAGCAAGGCCAGCATCAACAGGTCGAAACCGGGTTAGCCGAGGCAAATGTCCACCGTTTCTGTGACCGTATGGGGGAAGGACCCTTAATTGCCTTTTTCGCCCACCCGTCCTCCAATCACAGCCCTCGAATGGCCTACGAAAGTGTAGGCAAGCGATAACGTTACGACCGACTTTGCTACTAGCTCAATCCTGGCATCTTTTTGTCAATGCTTCCTGAAGCGGACTTTGGGATGCGTTTGTGCTCGTTTCTTTTTTCGAAGCCATTAATTCCTTTCCTGACCGTATGCCTTCTGATGACATAGCTCGATCCTGGCATCTTCTGGTGCATTCCTTACGGCACGCACTCAATTGTACCACTTCTCCGTTCACTTGTGACACATCGCACTTGTCCTTTTGAGGGTTCGTCCAAGACACTTATCTATATATCCAAATCCTTTCTCATGAAATACTCAGGCATTGCCAGTGGTATCCAGGATAACTTCAGCAGTGGCGAAATTGAGGTATAATGCAAAAACACGAGCGATTCGGATGGAATACAGGTGCATCATCGGCTACAGAATAACTCGATGCGTACAATTCAAAGATTCCACTGAGAGCGCTCAGAAAAAATCCGTTGCTCGGAATCTTCGACATTCTATGCACCCTCAGAGGCGAGAAACACTCAAGCACACTATTCCGTTTTGAGGAGCCCGCGTCACCGGTCTACGCCTTGTTGCAACCGCGGCTCGCCCTTGGCATGCCTTCCGTGTCGCCGGAGTTCTCTGCTCCAGCCGCTCACAGCACACCCCGGTCAGTCCATCTGAGGCCAGATCTCGGAAGGGCTGCGCCCACCCACCAAGGAAGGACTGCCTCGGCAACCGTCTCACCACACCATCCCTATCCTCTCTCAGATGACCACAGCCCGAAAGCAGGGGATACCGCCATTGTCGGCATTGGCGTCTCGATATTCTTCTTCCTCTGCAGTTTCCGCGGTGAGGGCTCCACAATTTGCATGTGCAGCGGCTGTCTCCGCGCGCTCGCGTCGTTGTTGCGCAGCGACGATTTCTTGACGACATCGCTTGCGTTCGCCACCTGATGACCTCCGTTGTCCTTGTCCAATTCCCCGAATTGACCGGCGTGATGCGCGCGTCGCATGCTCTCGGCGTTGGATGAATGAACCACAATTCCACAACCCGTTTCTGGATTGCTACCTGCGATGGTCATGGAGATTCCCGATCACACGACAAACGTTCCCGCGAACCTTGGGATGACTCTTGGTCGACGGAACCAGCATTTATCATATCCTTTACTTTGTTGATTCGAGAGAGGAGTTCTGGCTTGATGGAACGAATAGTTTCATTTCGAACGCTTTCCGGCACGATGACGGGGAGGTATCGAATGTCGATGGTACGCCCGGTAAAATGTTGGGCAGAGAAGATGGATCAGAGATAAAAACGCCTCACCCATTCGATCCACTAAAACCATAAATGGAGCCGTTTGAGAGAAAATGAACGCCATCAAACTCGACTCATATCCCATCCGTGCTCGCTGGATCCGTAACCTCGACCTTTCCCTAAGTACAAACTTCTCAGAAAGGGCTGGCTGGAATGGTTCGTGAAGGTATCCTACTCGGTCCATGACATAAGCTATTGATACAACCATCATTCTGATACGAATAAGAAGGCGCTGTCATGTTCGGTTGCATCGGATTGTCAAAGCTCGACAAGCGAACCGAAGGTGCAAGTGGAGAACCTTGGCCGTCGCGCTAAGTCGGAAATGAAAAGATAAGCCGGCACGCCAGTCCACACGTTGCAACCAGATTTAGCCTGACGGCATTTGGGAACTTCAAACTAAGTCACTGGATCCGAGCACAAACCGATGGTGTTTCTTCACCAGCTAACCTTTTGTGGCGTACCCTCATCATAGTCATGTACGCGACAATAAAGGTGTCGATATCCTATGACGGCCGACTCAGGTTGAAAACATAGCAAGACTGGAGATTGTAACGGTATCCGAACGTTGAGCGGTAGCTGCAAACTTGACATGCACGGGGTGCAAGCTGTGGATTGCGGGACGGATCTCGAGCTAGGTGGGACACAAGTGTTTCATAAGATACAGGATTTGGATAGATGAAATTCTCAGTTTGAATCAGAGACAGCACCTGAAACTCGAAAGATACTTGTATGACGTTACACTTGCGTAGGCCATTCGAGAGCTTTGATTGGAGGAGGCGCTTCTTGCTTCGGAACAAGGCTAAATTGCAATGCATCTGAAGAAACGGCCAACATCTTGATGCAAAGTACACGGGAAGCGATGGTGCATACCCCTCAAAATGAACTGGCGTGGTTGAGAGTTTCTCACCTCTCGGAGTGCATAGAAGGCCAAACATCCCGAGCGACGGGTCCTTTCTGACCTATGTCAGTGGAATCTTTGGTTTGTACGCACTGGGTTATTCTGTAACCAACGACCATCTGCATTCCATCCCAGTCACTCGTCTCTTTTGCATTTAACCCATACCTCAGTTTCGCTGCTGCCGGAGCTATCCTGGATGTTAACGCTCGAGGATCTTATGAGAAAGATTGGGTAGATAAACGTCTTGAACGAACCCTCAAAAGTACAAGTGTGATATGTCACAAAGTGGACGAGGAAGTGGCACAATTGAGCGCGTGCCATGAAGAATGCACCAGAAGATGCCAAGATTGAGCTAGTCGCCGAATGGTATAGTCCGCATGGCCTTTGCTTGCTTCCGGGAGTGCATAAGAACCTGAACGATTCGAGCGATGTACTACCAGCATCTTCTGAGCCCTCTCAGTTAGGATCTCCCATTTGGACGCACCATAATATTCTGCACCCAATCGTCATACGCATCGCATTCTCGCTCGTTGCTTTCGCGTTATACTACAGTGTTGCAGCAGCGACTGCAGTTATCCCGGACGGCGCCGACATCTCTTCCCGCGGCAATGTGGTAGTAGAAGGTACGAGTTCTGGTGCCACCTATGTACTTCCCGTTGAAGTAATGATGGCACCAAAGACCGTGCAGAGACAGGAACCATCCCGGATATCTGGGGCGTAATAGACACAACACTCTCGGATGTAGATACAACACTGGCCGGCACGGGGACTGCACTGGTTGGCGCTGTGTTTGGAAACTAAGCAAGTAAGCTTTCAGCCGCGATTATTCTCTCTTGTTTGTCTGACCTTCATATTTAGCTGTTGTCCCTCCCTCGAGTTCTCTTAGCATTGGTTCGGTTCTTATTCAGTGCATGGAGTGCTTGATGGGCGACTAGTGGATGCATGTCATGTAGATCCAGTTTCTTGAACATTGGAATGGCTGCAATACAATCTTCAACGCGTGTCGGGAGATGAAGGCAGGAGCGATGCCGAGAAAAGTCGTCGGGGAGGATCTGCTCGATGATGGTTGACAGGGCCTAGATTCTTCTTCCTTGTCTGCGTGGACCAAGAGAGAGGCGAGGTGACGAGGTTCGTACCTTGACAACAACCCACAGCTGGGTTTCACTCGCATCAAGGAGATCGAGGGACGGTACACAACGAGCGAGAGCAGGGCACCGCCAATGACGACGCGTGTTTACCGACTATACGCCATGAACATCAGATGATGCTTGAGCGTAGCGCTTGAGCACCCCCATCCCATCTACACACACCGTCATTGCTACTCGACGGAGTATCCTTTTCTCGCTGTCCGACCTGCAAGACTCTGCAACGTTCTCGGACGAATATTTATTTTTCTCCTCGCGCTGCGCGCGAACCAATTAACTTCTAAACCACTCCCACAGGTATAGTCCGAGTGTCTCATCATCACCGTCGTCGCCGTGCGTCGTGACAAATCGCGTTGCGATATGGCCAAATCCACCCCCAAGAAATAAAATATATTGAATTCAGACTCTCGAAAGCCACCCAACTCGCTCGCGCACACTTCCAAAAGGCGAAGCTCGCAGAAGCGATCGCTAAGCGGTCCAAAAGACACGCTTTACAAGGTCTGTTCCGTCGATCCCATGGCCCGACGTGCTCTGACCTCGAGAGACTGGCGCTGACGTTGGGGCTACGAAATCATAGCGGACGTTTATGGCTTCTTTTACCATACATTGCCCATGATGGGTGTACTCACCCTCGAAGAATTGCATGCTGTCGTCCAGGACGTGTGGCTCACCCGACACGGCGACGAGCTGGAGCAGGAGTGGTCAGCGCGGCGCAGGGGCAGGCCAAAGGGCACAATAGAAGTGAAGCTTAAAGAGATCAAACGGAGGGAGGCAGGGGAGTACAGGGCTGGGTTCGGTGCGTCCAATGACTCTATTTTCAGGCCATTGCCTGAGATTATAGTTCCCCAAGGAGTTCCTAGATCTCATTCACTCACCTCCTGTTAGGCTTTTTCGTCAATGGGGCCAGAGAGAAGTCATCTACGTCCAAGTGCTTCAGTTTATCTGTATATCTAGCTCTGATCCCGCAACGGCCGTCCTGAAACCTGGCAGACACCACCCGCTGCCGGTAGATAAGCCATCACCGCAACTTCAAGATCAGGAAATGAGGGTCGATGACATACTATCCAAGCCACCGTTGCGCTTTGCTAGCACGATTACCACTATGGATGGACCTTTGTAATACCACTCTGTAACCTTCATTTTTCGCCATCAAAAATGTGAGTCGGATAGATACCTTTTTTTCAGATCCTGCACGCAAGAGACAGATACGTTCTAATCAGGATATTCTATTATTTCCGTAAACCTCCGGACGTCCGTCATCTGTGGACTGAACATCGGACTGTGCACCCTCACCGATGGCCGTACGACATCCAACTCCCAAACGCTCCTCAACCGCTGACATGATTTGAAAACTCGACGACGTGCCTCTTTGCTGAATCAACTGCAACACGACCTGAATGCGTGCCTTCGCTTGCTGCACCCTCGCTTTCTGTACCTCCACTCTGAATTTCACTGCTTTCATCACCACGAGATCCCTCGTCTCGTCGAACCAGCACTTGAGAATGCCACTCCCCTCGGAGAGCGTGAAGACCACCTTGACGCCGATGCCGACCAACAACAACAACAACAGATAGCTCGCCAGCTTGAACTTCAATGAACATGTTCCCAAGCCCCGTCGTCGCGGTCGGTGGCAGGATGAACGAACTGTCTGACCATGCAGGGGACACCGCCACCCTTGACGTTGGTGCAGATCGATCGCTTTGCTTCTTTTCTTTTTTCGGAAGGACCCTTGATGGCCTGTTTCACTGGGCGCCCTCCAATCAAAGCCCATCCATTCCCTAACTAACTATGACATACATCCACTAGCAGCACATCAAGCACTTGCACTGCACAAGAACCCGAACTGGTTCTAAGGGAACTCGAGGAAAATACGGCAGCTACTGGTAAATGCAAAGGTCAGACAAACAAGACATGTACAGCATAATGGTGGCTGAAGGAGGCTTACCTAGAGTATGTCCTCCACCGGCACCAACACATCATCAAGCGCAATACCCACATCATCCACAAACGCTCCAAGGTCTTCGGTACCATTGTTACTTTCAGCGGGAAGAATGTAAGCGATATCAGAACTCGCACCTTTGACTACGTCGGCGCGGGAAGCGATCTCGGCGCCGCCTGGGATAACTGTTGCTGCTGCAACACTGAGGTATAACACGAAAGTGACGAGCGAGAATGCGATGCGCATGATGATTGCGTGCAGAATGTTATGGGCTCAGAAGATGCTGGAAATGTGTCGCTCGGGTTGTTCAGCTTTTTATGCACTCCCGGAAGCGAGCAAAGGCCAGGCGGGCTATACTATTCGGCGACTAGCTCAATCCTGGCATCTTTCCGCCAATGAGCTATCTGAAGCGGGTTTTGCCAGTGGAATGGTTTGCGCTCGTTTCTTTTTTCGAAGGACCCTTGATTCCTTTCTTCCCTGACCGTCCTGCCAGTGGCGGACTATGCCATTTGACGACATAGCTCGATCCTGGCATCTTCTGGTGCATTCCTCACGGCACACACTCAATTGTGCTAATTCCCTATTCACTTCAATGACATATCGCACTTGTCCTCTTGAGGGTTCATCCGAGACGCCTATCTATCCAAATCTTTTCTCGTGAAATGTGCGTGCAAATCGAAGATTCCACTGAGAGCGCTCAGAAAAGATCCATCACTCGGGATGTTCGGCCTTCTATCATGATGCACCCCGGGAGGTGAGAAACCTTCAAGCACACTATTCCGTTTTGAGGGGTATGCACTATAGCTTCCCGTGTACTTTACCTCTAGATGAGTCGTTGGCCGTTTCTTCAGCAAGCAAGAAGCGCCTTCCCATTCAGCGGACTTTCAAGTCGGAGGGGAAGAAAGGTATGGATCTGTCTCCTAGTACCAGTATGGAGTTGCTTCTCTATTCAGTTTTGAGATGTGTTCGTCCGCCCGCACTCTAAAACGCACCTTGGGATGCGCTTTGTTCCCTTTCTTTTTTGGAAGGATCCTTGTTTGTATTTTCCGCTGTGCATCCTCCAATCAAAGCTCTCAAATGGCCTATGAAAGTGTCGTGGTAACGTCATACAAGTATATTTCGAAGTTCAAGTGCTACCCCTTTACGTAAGGATTGGCCAGTTCATCCGAGAAGTTCATCTACCCACATCTTGTAGCTCATGAAATACTTGGGTTCCACCTGGCTCGAGATCCCTCTCGCAATCCGCCACCCGCAGCCCGCGCATGTCAAGCTTGCAACTACCATTCAGCATGGTAGGTTCGGATATCGTTACAATCGCCAGTCTTGCTATGTTTTCAACTTGAGTCGTCCGTCATGGGAGTATCGACACTTCTAAATAGCATGATTATGATACATAAGGGTATGCCACGAAAGGTTAGCTGGAGAAGAAACGACATCTCATCGGTTTGTGCTCGGACCTGGTGACCCAGCTTGGGGTTGCGAAATGCCGTCAGGCCAAATCTGGCTGCAATGGGTGTACTGACGTGCAGGCTTGATAAATCTTTTTTATTTCCGACTTACTCGGCGCATAAAGTTCTCGACCCAAGTTGTGCCTCCAATTCGCCTGTCGAGCTTTGACAATCTGATCATCCGGTGCAACCGAACATGACAGCACCCGCTCATTCGCATCAGAATAATGGTTATATCAACAGCCCATATTAGGGACCGAGTAGGATGCCGTCGCGAATCATTTCAGCTAGCCGTTTCTGAGAAGCTTGTACTTAGGGAAAGATGGAGGTTACGGATCCAGTGAGCACGGATGAAATGCGAGTCGGGTTCGATGGCGTTCACTTTCTCTCAAACGGCTCCATTTATGGTTTTACTGGATCGGATGAATGAGGCGTTTTTATTTCTGATCCGTCTTCTCTGCCGACATTTTACCAGGTGCACCATCGACATTCGATACCTCCCCATCATCGTGCCGGAAAGTGTTCGAAATGAAACTGCTCGTGTCATCGAACCAGAACTCCTCTCTCGAATTGACAAAGTAAACGATATGATAAATGCTGGTTCCGTCGACCAAGAATCTTCCCAAGGTTCGCAGGAATGTTTGTCATGTGATCGGAAATCTCCATGACCATCACAGGTAGCAATCCAGAAACAGGTTGTGGATTTGCAGTTCATTCATCCAACGCCGAGAACATGCGACGTGCGTTGGCGCATCACGCCGGTCAATTCGGGGAACTGGACAAGGACAACGGAGGTCATCAGGGGGCGAACGCAAGCGGCGTCGTCAAGAAATCGTTGCTCCGCAACGACACGAGCGCGCGGAGACAGCCGTTGCAAGTGCAAATCGTGGAGCCCTCACCGCGGAAGCTGCAGAGGAAGAAGAGCATCGAAACGCCGATGCCGACGGTGGCGGTGTCCACTGCATGGTCAGACAGTTTGTTCATCCCGCCATCGACGACGCCGCGACGACGGGGCTTGGGAACATGTTCAAGTTCAATCCGGCAAGCTATCCATTGTTGTCCATGCACGATACATTCACGAGCTGGGAAGAGTTCAGGCGGTTGTTGGTCGACATCAGCGTCAAGGTGGTCTTCACGCTCTCCGAGGGGAGTGGCATTCTCAAGTGCCGGTTCGATGAGGCGAGGGATCTCGCGGCAATGAAAGCAGTGAAATTCAGAGTGGAGGTACAGAAAGCGAGAGTACAGCAAGCGAAGGCAGGCTTTCAGGTCGTATTGCAGTTGGTTCAGGAAAGAGGCGCATCGTCAAGTTTTCAAATCATGTCAGTGGTTGAGGAGCGTTTGGGAGTTGGATGTCGTACGGCCGTCAGTGGGACTGCACAGTCCGATGTTCAGTCCAGACGACGGACGCCCAGAGGTTTACGGAGATAATAGAATATCGTGATTAGAACGTATCTGTCTCTTGCGTGCAGGATCTGAAAAAAAGGTATCTATCCGACCCACGTTTTCGGTGGCGACAGATGAAGGTTACAGAGTGGTATTACAAAGGTCCGTCCATAGTGGTAATCATGCTAGTAAAGCATGACGGTGGCTTGGATAGTATGTTATCGTTTTCATCGACGCTCATTTCCTGATCCTGATCCTGAGGTCGCGATGGTGCGTTATCAACCTGCAACGAGTGGTGTCTGCTAGGTTTAGGCACGACGGCCATTGCGGGATCCGAACTAAATATGCGGATAAAGCGGAGCAGCTGGACGTAGGCGACTTCTCTCTGGTCCACTCCTGCTCCAGCTCGTCGCCGTGTCGGGTGAGCCACACGTCCTGGACGACAGCATGCAATTCTTCGAGGGCGAGTACACCCATCATGGGCAATGTATGGTAAAAGAAGCCATAAACGTCCGCTATGATTTCGTAGCCCCAACGTCAGTGCCAGTCTCTCGAGGTCAGAGCACGTCGGGCTATGGGATCGACGGAATAGACCTTGTAAGGTGTGTTTTTTGGACCGCTTAGCAATCGCTTCTGCGAGCTTCGCCTTTTGGAGGTGTGTGCGAGTGAGTTGGGCGGCTTTTCGAGAGTCTGGGTTCAATATCTTTTATTTCTTGGGGGTGGATTTGGCCATATCGCAATGCGATTTGTCACGACGCACGGCGAGGACGGCGATGATGAGGCACTCGGACTATATGGGAGTGGTTTAGAAATCAATTACATAGTTCGCAGTGCGAGGAGAAAAACAAGTACTCGTCCGAGAACGTTGCAGAGTCGAACAGGTCGAACAGCGAGAAAGGGATACTCCGTCAAGTAACAATGACGGTGTACTATGTACATGCAGTGAGTTATGCATATGGCGAGATCAACAGAAGACGAGAAAATTAAAAGACTACCGTACGGTGCCAACTTGCTGTGTGAGATGTGGACGAGAGTGGGCGCTTGCGCAGGCGTCCCGACATGTGCCTTCATCTCCGTCTGGCATCTGTTAGCTTCATCGAGCGGCAGCGCACCCCAACGCATGTGCGAGCGTACCTATCTCGAGTATCTCGGTGAGGACCTTGTCGCGCTCGACGTCGAGGAGCTTGTTGGTGTTCATGATCTGCAGTCGTCGATGCGCTGCAATAGGCCGTCGAGTCTCGTGGAGAACTTTTGAGGTTGACCTGGGTGTCGTGGACGAGCATGCGCATGGACGTCTGAATCCTGGTCTTGTCCTGGGGTGCGGTGGGCGGAATTTGCGAGGGCGAGTCAGTCGACATCGCATCTTTGCGCAGAAGATGCGCCCAGAGCAGGTTACCAGCCATGGAAGAGCAAAGACGTTGGCGTGGGGGTCCAAGTTTTTATGTGAGGAGAATGAGAATATGGATAAGGCTGCTACTCTCGACAGGAACAGCAGCGTAGCGCAGAGGAAACAGTGCTGCAGGGCTCACAACCCCGAGGTCACTCGATCGAAACGAGTTGCTGCTAGGCCCATCAGCGAGACAGTATATAACATTATCGCTTGAGAATTTCCGCAGGCCATTCGAGAGGCATGATTGGAGGACAGGTCGGAGAAGGGAAATTTAGGGCCACAAAACGATCTTTATTAGCAGCCGATGGCAGCTGACAGTCTGAAGCTCTCGGAGTATTATTGCAGCCATTCCAAAGTTCGAGAAACTCGATCTACATGACATACATCCACTAGTCACCCATCAAGCACTTGCACTGAATAAGAACCCGAGCTGATTCTAAGAGAACTCGAGGAAAATACGGCAGCTGACTGCGAAGGTCAGACAAACAAGACATGTACAGCATAATGGTGGCTGAAGGAGGCTTACTTAGAGTATCTCCCCCACTGGCACCAACACATCATCTTCAAGCGTAATACCCACATCGTCCACAAACGCGCCAAGGTCTTTGGTGTCATTGTTACCTTCAGCGGGAAGAATGTATGTTATATCAGAACTCGCACCTTTGACTACATCAGCACGGGAAGCGATCTCGGCGCCGCCTGGGATAACTGCTACTGCTGCTGCACTGAGGTATAATGCGAAAGTGACGAGCGAGAATGCGATGCGCATGATGATTGGGTGCAGAATATTATGGTGCGTCCAAAAAAACAAGAGAATTCACTCAATCACTGAGAGGGGGTCGGGAGATGCCTGGGATGCGTCGCTTGGGTCGTTCAGGTTTTTATGCACTCCTGGAAGTGAGCAAAGGCCAGGCCCCGGAGTCGTGCAGGCCCATCACATCTACAGTTTAAGCGGGCCATTATGGCTCCATAATGGTGCCCCGTATAGCAAGTTCAGGTACATTACTCTTTTTGGTGTCGCTTAGAGTGATCTGGCCAATGGTGGACTTGCAAAGTGCATAGAAACAACAACGTAAATTCTTGATGTCAGATGCTGCATCTGATACTTCGAACCGGGTTAGCCGAGGTTTCTGACCAGCATCTGTCGAGCAGTCTGAAAACGTAATGTTTTGACGACGATTTTTGAATGCTGACCCGGCATCAAATGAATGGAGTTACCTGATGGTTACTACATTTGGGAGGTATGGGACCATGGTTTTCCTCTTTTTCGCTGACAGATGTTCTCCACCTGTTTAACCGCCGATGCACCAGCTTGCACCGTCAAGAGTTTGCTCGCAAGATTTTTTTCAGCAGCCAGAATCGAGATTAAGAGCGGCGATACCATGTTCACCAATGCCGAAATATCGGTCATAATGAGTACCTATGCCTCCGAATTCACGCATGGAAGCGGATTCCATCCGCTGCATTGTCGCAGCCAACGGTACTAATATCCAGGTCTGGGAATATCCAGGTCTGGGATGTGTCCGATCTTATGTACGACTACAGCAAGATGAATGAAAATGTGATGCCACGAGCCGGAAGGAAGGCGAGGTCCAGCCGATATTGACCAATAAATGCATTGAACAACGCTGGAAATGAGACTGCCAGTGGGCACACCTTCAAGTCCCAGGTGAGCCGACAGGGACACCAAACAGCCTGTCTCGGGTTCTTCTCGGACCACAACAGATGTCTTCATTGTGTCGTTCATCCCACATCTCGTCTGTCGCCGCCGCCATCGATCAGGTCTTCTACATCACTTCCAGCCATTTCCTGACAATTGCATTTATTTACTTCGTGCGAGGTCACCTCGGCGCAGTGGGTACTGGTGTATGATGGTCCAGAAACGGAATGTCCAAGGAATGCTTAGGTCATGAGCAATTTTTACGCACCTGTGGAAACGAACTTTGACAACCAGAATGGTATTATTGTACAACCAAAGAGGTATTATTGATTCTCAAACTGCGAGAACGCTCATCCTGTCGTAATCAATGAACGGAAACAACAATTAGGGGGGCTGGGATGGGGGAAGGTTTTCGGCTGCTTGCAAAGCCCAAAGACTGATCTCGTCATGAGGAAGCTTGCTCCATCTCGAATAAACCTGTCGAGCGTGAGATTACGGCACTCCGGTGTCGCGTCATCAGTACCCACATCATCAAAGATCTTCAACAGTTCGGCAGTCTTGGCGTCCGCTTCCCGTTGGCGTTGGACGTTACTCTTCATTTGTTCGAACAATGCTTGGTTTTCCTCCTCGAGCTGTTGGACACGTGAGTTGACACCCAACGATGAAGGGTAATGGATAGACTTGCGCTCTGCAGCGTCGCCGTCAGCTTTTCCACCCCTGATTGCAGTACGGGAACTGTCCTGGCGCGAACCGCAGCGCGTGGCTCCAGGTCCTCCCTCCAGACATCTTTCGCTTCCGTTTCACCGCGTTGTTTCCGGGAACGGGCGTCGGTGACGACGCCATGGAGAATGTTGATGCTATCCCGCACATTAAAGTCTCTGAATAGTGTCTCACAGCTTGCCTGATACATTCCACTGTCAGCTCATACGAGAGATATCTGCGGTACATACGTGTATCTGGTCCTCCATGTGTCGTGAGATCGTGTTGAAAATGCCCTCGGCGCCATGGGGTTCTTCTTTACACCATAGCGCAAAGCACTCCTGAAAGTCCTCGTACCTGTGATGTTCCAGCATGTCGGTGTTGGGACGGTCCACAAGTAGCACTTACGTCCATTTGTGAGCGGCTCTGTTTATAGCGAGCTGCAATGCTGAATGGAAATGGGTCCACCGTTTGCTGTCCGCAGACCCTTTGACCATGGTGCTCGTTGATGGACATTGGACAAGGTTATCATGAGACAGTCGTGTTACTCAAGTCACGTGGTCTCCCAGCTGCTCAGCCCTGCCCTGCTCAACTTGAAGCTCGTCCACGACCGCCATTAATGCCATGGAACGCGATGACGAGAATGCAACCACCCCAAACGACGTGCGGCTGCAGCAGCCACAGCAACGGAGCTCCATACCCTCCTTTCTATTCATAATATTTATGCTCTTCATGTTTACGAATCACAGCGGCGACGAGTACCTCGCACGGAGTCATTACCAGGACGCATTACAGACTATGAACGATCAGCTATCCAACTTTACCGCATGGATGAATGGCGAGAGCTCTAATTTCACCCTGGTAGGTGGTTTTGCATGCTGTGCGTCATATCGGGTGCTTATGTGTGAGCAGCCGGAGAGTCGGTCAGCCCTCCCTTTGCTTGCGCAGTCCTTCGTACCAAATGGACCACGGCTAGATCCACTCCACGGCTCCTACTTTCTGAACACTACCGGATTCATACGGGGTTCTCTCAACTTTTATAACATAACGCCTTCCAGCCTAGAGTCGACCAATGTTCCATGGAAGTCACATGCACAATCCTTCATGTCGGATACCAATGTGACCGAGCTCAGTGATAAACTGGGATCTTGGAATTGGTCTGCGGCTACGAACTTGTCGTGGAGTGTCGTCGACCATGCGCCAGTAGTCGTGGAGGGCATTTCAGAGCAAATTGCCATGATTCACGTAGGATGCTTTCACGAATCATTCCAGCCAACCCTTTCTGAGAAACTTGTACTTAGGGAAG